>PVKU01000494.1:0-202500 GCA_004027475.1 Anoura caudifer
TCCTCCCTCACTTCCCCTCTGTAAAATAAATGAATAGAAATCTTTAAAAAATTATTTTAAAAAATCATTTGCCTACGTAAGAATAGACATTTAGATCAATGGAATAGAACCGAGAGTCCAGAAACACACTTATATGTCTGTGGCTAATTGATTTTAAACAAGAATGGCAAAGCCATTCAATGGGAAAAGATAATAACTTCAACAAACGGTGCTGGAACAACTGGACAGCCCCATGCAAAAGAATGAAGTTGGACCTTTACCTTACACCATACACAAAAATTAACTTGAAATGGATGAAAAACCTAAACATAAGAACTAAAAGTATTAAACTGTTAAAAGAAAACATAGGCATAAATTTTTATGACCTCAGGTTTGGCAATGGTTTCGTAGATATAACATGAAAAAGCACAGGCAACAAAAGAAAACTCGATTAAATTAGATCGCATCAAAATTAAAAACTTTTCAAATCAAAAGATACTATTAGGGGAGTGAGAAGAGCAGTCTAGGCAAAGACACCAACTTGACACCAAAGGCATGACCCATAAAAGGGAAAACGGAGAAACTGGCCTCATCAAAACAAGGGCTTTGCTCTGGGAAAGCCCATGGGAGGCAGATGGAAAGACAGCCACAGAACAGACTGGCAAACCACGTATCCAACAGAGGTCTAGTATCTAGAATATATAACAAACTCTCAGAATTCAATGGTAAAGAAAGAACAATTAGAAAAAGGGCAAAATTCATGAACAGATATTTTACTGAATGAAATATACAGACGGTAAACACAGCTAAAAAGATGTTTGGCTCATAGAGCCAGAGAGGAGAGTAGTAGTCACCGGGAGCTGGGGGGTTGAGGGCATGGGGCGCTGGTGGTCGGACGCAGAGACACTCAGCTACCAGGTGAATGAGTTCCGGGAGGTGATGGACAGCATGTGATTATAGTTAATAAAAATGTAATGTGTACTTGACGTTTGCTAAGAGAGTGGATCTGAAATGTTCTCATCACACACACAAAAGGTGATGGCGGTGTTAATGAACTTGATTGTGGTAATCACTTCAGTGTATCCATATGTTAGACCGTCATGTTGTACACCTTGAAAGAAATCACGTTGCACAACCTAAATATGGATGCTTTTCATTTGTGAATCATACCTTGAGAAAGCTGGAAAAGAAATTATGTTCAACATCATCAGCCATTAGGGAAATGCAAATTGAACTGCAATGAGGAGTCACTATGAATAGAGTGGCAGAGAAATGGAAGGAGGAAGGAAGGAAGGAAGGAAGGGAGGGAGGAAGGGAGGAAGGGAGGGAGGGAGGAAGGAAAAGTAATAGCACTAAACATTGATGAAGAGGCAGAAAAACGGGGTCACTCATACAGTGCTAGAAGGAATATAAAATGGTCCAGCCACTCTGGAAAACAGATTGCTATTTTCTTCAAAAACTAAAATGCAACTGCCATCTGTTCACATGCAAACCTGTACAGGAATGTTTATAGAAGCTTTATTTGCAATATCCAAAAACTGGGAACAGCTTAGATCTCCCTCAGCAGGTGAAGGGCTAGACAAACTGTGGTACATACGTAGTAGGTGCCTTAATCAACTCAGGCTGCCATAGCCAAGTACCAGCAGACACTCACGCACAATTCTGGAGGCTGAAATCAAGGTTCCAGCAGGGGCTGGTTTCTGGTGAGAGCTCCCTCCCTGGTTTCCTGAGTCCTCACAGGAGAGAGATCTTTGGTCGCTCTTTATCCTTTATAAAGACGGGTCCATCAGATTCTGTCAGGTCAGAGCCCTGCTCTGAGGACCTCGTTTAGCCTTAATCACTTGCTTAGAGGCTCCATCTCCAGAACAGCCACGCGGGGCCTCGGGCTTTAATACCTGAATTTTAGGGAGGCACAATTCACTGCCCTGTGGAATACTACTCAGCAATAAAAAAAGGAATGAATTATTAACTGTTGTTACGACTTGGAGAGGTCTCCAGGAAATTGTGCTGATTAAAAAAATCAATCTTTCAGAGCCATGAGTGCATTTATAAAACACTTTTGAAATGATCAAATTTTAGAAATGGAAGACAGAGTAGTAGTTGCCAAAGATTAGGGCTGGAGAGGAGGGCTGTGGTTCCAACAGGGCTGCCGGAGGGACCGTGGTAGCTCTGGGACAGCTCGACATCCTGACTCTGGTGGAGGAGACAGGAATCCACACAGGTGATAACGTGGTGAGGAACTTAACACACGCACACAGCTGAGTGTAACTAAAATGGGGAAATGTGAATGAGATGGAGGATCATATCAGTGTTCTCCTGGTTGTGATATCGTACAACTGTTTTTGCAACAAGTCACCGCTGAGGGAAACTGGCCAGCTTATAAGTGGATCTGTCTGAACTCTTTCCTGCAGCCATCTGCTCACCTCCAGTGACCTCCCTACACATTTCAATTTTAAAGTGTTTACAGGACCATGCTTGATGGAATTCTGCTCTTTTGTACTTTCCCAGTTTTTAAAAGTTAAGCAAACATTCTTTGCATACTATGTTCTTTTATTTCCATTGTTATTTTCTTTCATGAGTTCCACTTTTTCATTTTACATTTATATCATGATGTTGACTTGAATTCATTCTCCATGGCCTACAGCAGGGATCAGCAAGCTCTGGCCCACAGGCCAAATGTGGCCTTACCTCCTGCTTCTGTCGAGTTTAATGGTAAGTTCACTCACATACCGCCTGCCGGGGGCTGCCCCATGCTGCCGGAGCCAAGCTGAGTGGTTGTGACAAAGACCCCTGGCCCACACAAAGTCCAAGGTATTTACCATCTGGCCCTTAACAGAAAAAGTGCGCTGCTCCTGATCTAAAGGATTAAAAAAGAAAATGCACTTTTTAAATGTACAAAATTTGAATGTTTCCATCAAGAGACTAAATTAAATGTTTAAAAAATTAACATTTATTTTGCATATTTCAATTACTTTTAAGTTTTCGAAATAATCTCTTAAAATGAAAAATCAAAGGATTAATGATAATTAATGAATATCAAAGTGTCACTTAAAATTATTTAAATGATGCTCTTTTAAATAGTCACAGTAATGTGAAGTATGGCAAAGGGAATACAGTCAATAATATTGTAATAACTATGGATAGTGCCAGGTGGGTCCTGGAAATATGGGGGAAACATTTTGTGAAGTATATGACTGTCTAACCACTATGCTGTACACCTGAAACTAATACAAAATAGTACTGAATGTAACTGAAATTGAAAAATAGAATTTAGAGAAATATATAAGGATCAGCAATTCTAGCGTTTGTTGTCAGTGTAAAGAATCACTATTATGCTCCATCCTTATTACATCTGGTCTTACACATATAGAAACTTAAGAGTAATAATAAGCACTCGTGATTTCCGAATGCCCCTCAGTTGCCTCATGCAAAACGTCCTGAATGCTTCGCTGAGCCGTGAGCTCATCCAGGACCAAGAACTAGAATGGCAAGCAAAGTGAGGAACCGGAAGTTCAACAGCTGGGAAACAACCCTGCCTCGTGCAGGCATCATCGTACCCACACTACCTGGAGCGGAAGGGTTTGACAAATTAACTAAGTAGCTTTTTCTTTTCTTGAAGAGTTCCCACCACGCGGACCCCGCCCGCCTGCCGCCTGAAGCGGCATCTGGCCGCAGCGCCGCCCCGCCGCCCCCGCGGGCCTGACCGCACCCGGCGCTGCCGCCGCTCCTCTGGGCCCCGAGTGAGCGAGGCGGGGGGTGTGTCCCCGAGGCCGGGAGTGAGAGCGCGCAGAGGGCAGCGGCCCGCACACCGCGCGCGGCTGCCCGCCGCCTCCGAGCGGAGGTGGCCACGTGCTGTGGAATGTGTGTGTGCGCGCGCGCGCGCGCACGTGTGTCCAGACCGAGGGCCGTCTGGCCGGAGTCCGACGGGGACAGAGGCGGGGCCAGGCGCCAGAGCAGACTTAAGCGGCGGGGCTTTTAAATTACACGGTGGGCAAAGCCCCGGCTCCTTCTGTGGAATCAACAGGGGCCAGGACACACTAGCGACGGGACGTGGCAGAGCCTTGGCTCGGCCCTTTTTCTCCAGCTGAGCCTTCCTGGTATGGGGGGCGGGGGAAGTCTTCATCCCTCCCCAGGCCCAGTGAGGCTGGGGTGCGCGCCTTGCTGCCCCCAGGACCCACGGCTCTCAGCACGGGGCCACGGGGCAGGATTCCGAGCAGGAGGCCAGGCACTTTTCTGGAACACGGGCCTCAAGGGAATCGGCCACGACAGCCACCGAGGATAGTGGGGGGAAGCACGGTTTTCGGGAGGCCCGAAGGGCCCACCTCAGGGTACTGCCTGCAACGTGATTCTGTGGCTGTCTCTCACCCTGCTTGGCCGGGGCAGCGGGCTCCCGGACCGCACTGAACAAGACTGAGGCGTAGCCAGAGGGCGTGTGGGGCCACCAGGCAAGAGAGAGCAAGCCCGCTGGGCTGCCGGTGGGGGGCGAAGGGAACTGCGAGCCGGGGAAGGAGGCCCGCTGAACGCTGGCGGCGTCGGGCGCTGTGGGGGTGGGTCCTTGGGGGAGTGAAAAGCCATCCTGGGCTCAAGTGCGGGATCTGACCTGCAATCGGGGGCGCTGAGTCACTGGCGGTGCCAGGGCCTGGGGAGGAGGACAGCGAGTCAGGCACAGACGTCTTCAAGGACTGAGTGGGGAGCTGGGGCGCTTGGGGAGGGGCAGGAGGAGTGTTCTGAGACCCACCTCAGGCGACACGAGAAAATGCCCCCTCCCCGCTTTAGAGAGCTGCAGGGGAGCCCGTGGGGGCAGGCGGGTGGAGCGAAGGTCTGGAGAAGAGTAGAGGGAAAAGGGGGTTTTGTGCTAAGGACTGAGGAGGACCGGGGAGGGTTCCAGGATGTGAGGAGGCTGCGAATGGAGCGGAACGAAAGGGAGCCAGAAGGCCGTCAGACCAGCAGTGAGAGGCACCGTGAAGTTAGAGCTGAGGTCCAAGGCGGAGGGTGGGGTGAGGTTGAGTGGGGAAGGGGGTCCCACGGCGTGCAGAGTGTGGGACTGCCTCTGGACCCCTGCAGGTGCAGGCAAGGAGGTAGGCGAGGGATCGCACGCAGGCGCCCCTTGGCGATGGCCGCCTTCAGAGGGGGCCGCAGAGGCAGAGGGGAGCCCTGGGGGACGTCCGCGGGGAGGGGGCGGGGGCTGGAGAGGTGGATGGAGACTGCAGGGTTCAGACGCTGCTGTGTTTGAGTTCGGGATGTCTGAGCAGGGCCGGGGCTGGAAGTGGAATGCCCGTGGACGCCAGGTCTGCGCGCTGCCAGCGTTTGACTTCCCGTGTGAGGGGGATCTACCGTCTCGGAGCCCGATGAATCCCCCTGGAACGTTACTTACAGAAACGTCGGTAGCTCCCGGTTGCTCACAGGATGAAGTTTCAAGTCCTAACAAGCAAGACCCTTAGTATCAGACCCCCGAGGCCTCTCTGAATTTGGCTTTGTGCTCTTCACGTGACTCCTCCCAAACATTTCTTGCATGTTCCTGTTTTTATCTCGGCATTTCTTTCCTTCCATGAACATTGGCAGATGAAATGCCATTTTTGTCCTAGTTCACGTGTCACTTTCTTGTCTTCCCCTGGGATGTAAACCCACCCAGGAAAGAGAGGCCTTGTCTTTTTGGCTCCAGTTAGAGCTCCAGCCCCCAGCATGGCCCTCGCCAATGGGACGACGCCCTCAGCATTTGTCAAGCACACGACTGTCCCTTTACCCCGCACCCACTGACACACTCACAAATGCTGGCTGCCGTTGGGGTGTGTGAACTGCAGCAGGAGGCTTCCTTCGTGGCTTTATTAGAGACCCAGCGGGGCGAAGATCCGTCTGAGGGGAAACAATTTCATTCCAGGAGAATGTTGGCTATTACTTCTAAGGATGTCATTTTATTGCCCAGAACGTTAGGAACTTTCGTTCTACTTTAATAAATAGATACAAGAATACTTCGTTTTTCAGGAACTTCTGTACTAAATGTTCACACAGATCCACAGTCACAACTGCTCACTGGGAGGAAGCCGTCGGAGAGGGCCATGCGAGGTGCTGGCAGGAGCGGGGTGCTGGCCGCTCAGGGCCTGCAGCTCTTGGGAACATGGGCTCAGTGGGTCATGACCTCTGGTTTGCTTACATCAAATTTCTGTGTTCGGAAATAATTCTGGCCCAAACACAACATGTTGTTGGGCTGCTTTGGGCCACACAAGCCAATTAAAAAAAAAAAAAAGTCTTAGCCCTGGCCAGGGGGTTCAGTTGGTTGGAGCATCATCCCGTACATCAAAAGGTTACAGGTTCTGTCCTCGGTCAGGGCACATACCTAGGTTGTGAGTTCGATCCCTGGTTGAGGTTTGTGCGGAGACAATCGGTCATTTTCTTTTTCTCTCAATCCTTTCCTCTCTCTCTAAAATCAATAAACGTATCTTCAGATGATAGGATAAAAAATGTCTTCAATGTACAGACTTGGATTAATCATAATCCTTGGTTCATGGTATATTCTCATCATTGAGTCTTGCACAATCCTCATTTCTTTCATTTGTTCGTTTGTTCGTTCGTTCGTTCATTCATTCATTCCAGGCCATCAGTTTCCAGCCTCTGGAATACATATGGTGCTAATTCCAAGTGCATGTTAAATGGGTAAAGGATGTCACTGCAACTGCTGTTTACATGGCTAATTAACTCAGCAAGTCTTTTCTGAGTGGCAACACAGGGCTGTGATTATGGTGTAGGCTTAGAGGGAGAGGGTTTGTATTTAGGTTATGCACTTGAACATGGGCACATTACTTCACCTCGACCTCATTTTTCTCTGTTGCCCAAGTGGGTTACACCTTGTAAGGCCGTTGGAAACAATGAAGGAGATAATCCATGCTAAAAGTACAGAGCATACTGAAATAACCGCGTTAACACTGGCTACCACCACCGTTATGCTAAGGAGAAGGCAGAGGCAGACCTCTCGGTCCGTCTCCTGCTGTTGCTGACACATGGATGAGCCACCACACACTAGCAAGGAATCGGAAAGACCTGGAAGCGGAAAAGGCCATTCTGGCCCAAACACAGGTGCAACGTCTTCACAATTCAGCAGGATCCTGGATGAGGCTGGAGAGTCAGAACAGTCTCTCTTCCAGAAGTCAGCAGCTCTCAGTGACTCTGTGTTAGAATCACCTGATGGGCTCACTGAACCACTGGTCACTGGGCCCCACCATGGTGCTCAGATCCTGGAGGCTGGAGGGAGGGGCTGACATGTGCATCTCAACACATTCCCAGGCAGAGCTGCTTCTGGTCCAGGGGCCACGCTTTGAGAACCACTAGACTAAGCAATTTACTCCGGTGCGGGGCAAGAGGCAGTCGGGGAGGCTTCCTAGGGGTGAAGGCCTTTGAGGGGAACCTCAGGTTGCAGATGAAGAGGGGAGAGTAGAGGGAACAAGCACACAGAGGTGTACAAGCACCCAGGCTGCGAGGGAAAGGCCCGCACTGAAGCCGACCGGTCTCCAGGCACCACAGGTACAGGCCCTCGGAGGCCAGCTCACAAGTCCTGGCTCCACTCTGCTGACCTCTAAGCAGAGGAGGACTTTCAAACCCAAGGAAATGTGAGAACTGGCAGCCGTGTGAAGGCTGTTCGAGGGGAGAGCAGGTGAGAGAACAGGGAGAGGTGATGGGTAGGAGCAGAAAGCAGCGTGATCCTCAGCCCAGGTGTCTCTGGCTTTTTTCAAGTCTGGGGGCTTTCTTCTGTGACACTTTTCACACTAGGGACGGAGACCCATGATTTCCAAAGGTGTAAAAATCAAGTGTTGGGTACAATCAGCATTAAAAAAAAATTAGAAGAAAATAGAATTTAAAAAAATCCAGAGGTCACTGCCCAGAACAAGGGTCTTGTTTTGTCACACCTGTTGCAGGTGTGTGCGCAGATGTGCACTGCACCAGGATGTACACGAACTACGGTCAGAAAGGCCGGGGCTGGGGCTCTGTGCTGCCTTCTGCTCACCAGCCCACCCAGGAGCGGGCTCTGCCCTGGGAGCAGATGATCTGCATCTTATGCTTTAACATTTCAAGAAAGGTAAAAACACAACTGAAACACAAAGAGATTTGTGCAGTGTATGGGGAAGGTGCTGTGACTGATCACACATGTCAGAAGTGGTTTGTGAAGTTTCCTGGTTCTGTTGACATTTTGGCCAAATAATTCTTTGCTGTGGGGCTGTCTGATGCATTGGAAGATGGTTAGCAGCACCTCTGGCCTCTACCCACTGGAAGCCAATAGGGAGAGATGGCTGACACACTCAAAGTGTCCACATCATCAAGTTATTGGTGAAAATGAAAAATGCATCTTTTATTTTAAGGAAAAGACATAACGGACTTTTTGGCCAACCCATACAAAGTTAAAAAAGAGCTTGGAGAAGCCTCAAATATCAGGCAATGAATCAAGTTAGAACAGAGGGAGCCAAGTCCTGTTTGCCAGTCCTGGCTGGGGACTTGGACACAGGTCTGAAGGCTTCAGTGCCCTTCTGGGCCACATTCAGATGCCAAATGCCGGCTCAGAGGTGCAACTGCCCCTGGCCTGCATCTTGGAGCCAGTAACCATTCCGGGTAGGACTGTGGGTGGGGACCCAGCCTGACAATACTTCAGGTGCTGTAGGCAGACCCTGTCCCACCCCGCCTCCCCACACCAGGTGAGAAATCCTGGGAGCACCAGCCCCACTCCATTTGGCTCTACCAAATAGGTCAGCAACTCTTTTTTGAGAATTTTCATGACACCGTAACTGGGACTTGTGTTTGTAGAAATACATTACATACATACATACACACACACACACACAGTTACTTTCGCTTTTGTGTGGGTGGTTCTCTATCCAGTCTACAAATTTCATTGGCTCTGGGACGGCACACCCCAAAACCCCCTCCATGCCCCTGTACATGTGGCTTAGGACCTGCCAGTCTTCAGGTGTTGTTAGGATCAGATGGTGTCACTTTGCACATTAAGGAACAGTTGCAGAGGTTCTGTGGCTTGCTCAAGGTCACCGAACAGAAGGCACCAGGGTGGCTGCGGGTCTCCTGCCTGCTGGCACTAGGTCTCTCAGAGGCTTCTGGCCGCTCAGATGTGAGGTACAAAAGCTTGCCCTGTGCTTGTGACAGAGCCAAAGACCGGCAATTTCACAGTGCAGAAGTGCCTTTGCTGATATAGTTTTCTACCTGAAAAATAACCCTATTCTGTTGAAAGGATACTTCCATATCTAGGAAACTGATCAGAAATTCATAGGGGGAAAAATGAAGGCAAGATTTAAAAAGTAACATGTGGAAAAGCCCAAGTCACTGCTCCGGTCGTCTTTCCGTCAACTGACTTAACACCGCTGAGGCGTAATTTTTCGGTGTGGACACAGGGAGGCCTTCGGGGACCCTCACCACGCGGCTGGGAGCACTGCGTAATTCTGTCCTAAACTTCTTATGCTACATACGTACATGCAGCATCAACAGTCACATCTTACTTCCTCTCATCCACCTTGATTGAGGCAGAAAAAGGGTAAACAGCAAATGCTGTTGTGAATATCCTTCCAAAATGATAATTATTGCATCATTATGTTCGCTACTTTACTTGTCATGTACCATTAGAAGGTAACAAGATCATTGTCAGTCAAAGATTGTGGAGATAATTAGAGCATCTATAGGTTAGCAAGAAATCAAATTGGTGCTGGTGCCCATCAATGCTGAGGAGCTGAACATAATTACTGGCAAAATATGCAAAGGTTGAGCTGAATCAAGCCCCCGGGATTAAATACCGTGACTGATTTGGAGAGTTGGCGCTTCTGCATCCTGACACTGCAGATGGCAACACGAATATAGGTGTGCAATGAAGGCGGTGAGGCTGCCCGAAACAGCACGTTGACAGTCTCCCGTTCAGAGCCTGGATGGTTCCGAGAACTGCCTGATTTGGAAAACCACAGTGTTTACCACGTTTTTTGAGCCACTGGCTTTTCTTCAAGTTATTTTCTCTAGTCTGGGAGTCAGACAGAACACATAAAAGCAGAGCTGAGTGAAGTGAGCTTTATCCAAGCAGTTCCTGCTCTATCCACCCTCAGCTTTTCAAGCCTGGCAGGCCAGTCTGCCCAGCCAGGGGTCTCCAGTGCCCCTCTCCCCGCACACCCCTGTGGGGCCGCAGGAGCTCACGGCACCCTCCGCCACACGTCCAGAGCTCCTGGTTCTATTCACTTCCACTTCCAATGCCTGCTCCGCAGCTACCCACATCCTGCTACCCTGGACTGCTTTCCTTTATTTTTTCCAGTAAGATAAAAACATCAATTGAAGCAGAAATTTCATCAGGTTGACACAGTAAAAGTGAACAGGTTTACATCTTAAAGAAACAAACCAAAACAGATTTCCAAAGGTGAGGCGGAAGTCTGCACACTGATGAGAGATCTGCCACGTCCTTCGACAAGACACAGAAAAGGTGGACATGGGGAAAAGAACCCGGAAGGTCTCAAAAGAAACCCGTGAGTCCTCTGAGCAAAACACAAGAAAAAGGCAGGAAAGGCTACTGCCAAAGGCCCGAAAGCGGATTTGTCATTGATGCAGAGGAAGTAAAGTCTGAGGTTGGAAGGAGGCCTGAGACGCAAAGGGCACTTGCTAACCTGGCCTACACCTACATCATGTACAAATTCAAAAGTCCCTTCCCGGGACGTACAGTATTTTGCTTAGAGCATACATTAAAAACAAACAAACAAACAAAACCCCCCCAACCCCCCCAAAACCCTACAACGGACTGTCCGGGGCCCGGGCGTTTACAGAAATGAGCATGCAGGTGGCTGGGTGGACGGCCCGCTGCTGCACGTCAGCCTTCTGCTCGCGCTCGGCTGGGCTCACGGTGGGTCAAGAGCCAGGTCTGGCAGGGACGGCTCCTCCCCGGAGGCCGCGATGGCCATCTCACACACACAGGCAGCTGGAAGCTTGGTTCACATTTTTTAATAACATGGCACAGTTTACATTACACAAGAAGGCTCCGCCGATGAGAACATGCTGAAGATTCAGTCGCTTCACTTTTCTTTTCACATAGGATCTAGAAAGGACTTTATTACATACAGGATAAACAGCAAAAAGGTCTGTATAGAACAATCTCTTTACAATACTGAAAGCTACCACTACAGTTCCAGTGTACATATTCCTTGGATTTTTTTTTCCTTTTTAGTTGTTGTCTTAAAAAAAAAAAAAAAAAAAACACTGCACAACATCTGGAGTTCACAAAAAATCTGAAGCTCACAACTAAACCTTCAGTTTACTACTAAAATAGATCTCTCTGCTTATTAGAAACAATGGTCTGTAGTTAACTTTTTTTTCTTCAAAAACAGGATAACAACGTCAGATAGCACTTTAATATACTAGAAGACCAAATGGAACTAATTTTATTTCATACATATATTTTACAGTCCAGTAGACAAGATATATTGTATTTCTCTGCTAGTAAAGTCATATTCTCTCCAAATATGTAGACAAGAGGCTTAATGTATTATAAAAGTATCATGAAGAGACATTAAGATTGATGCAAACTTAAAAACGCACGCACACACAAGACTTCGTCTCCGCCACCTTTCACCCTCCAGCTCGCCATGGCTCCGCGAGGCTGACCTGCTACGGCTACTCCCAGACTTGATTACCAACTGGAATGCAGTGAGTCACATTGGGAAATGTGCACCTTCAATCCGTCAGTTATCGACTACAACGAAAACATATCCATCATCTGAGAAAACGTGAAGCTTTCTTTCAGGATCTGTTTGGGTGTAATGGAATCCCATTACAAAATGAGAACGTGTGTGCAGACAGGAACTAGGACACACTAAAAAAACGCATGGTTCCCACATGAGGCATGTATGAAATCACATGACTGGTGGTGACGAGATGCTGGCGACCTGTGTCCCCTGATTTTGGCATCTGACAACTCCCGACCCCCGGGCACTGGCTGCTCTCATCCTCTGACCTTTCCGGGGCCATGCTCTCCCCCCGGGAGCCCGCCAGCACCAACTTCAGGTGCAAAGTTTCAGCCTGGGGTCCAATTTGCAGAATAGGATGTTTCTCCATTTAAAAAAAACAAGCAAGGAAAACAGAGTCATTATCACGTAAGCGCTTGTTCAGGGAAAATATGACCTTAAGTATGTTGTAAATGGATCTGAAAAGGCTCCTTTGAGTTAGGCGGGCTTTTGTGAAAAGCCCGAACATTCATTGCATAGTTGAAGGGTTTAGCTGTCTATGACAATACATGGGAACGCAGCCGTAGCCGGCCGTGTTCACTGGTATTAGGTTTGCAAAGAGCACATTTTAAGAAGTATTAATGTATTATGTTACTTAATCTTTACCTATTTACATTTGTACAAAGTAAAGCTTTCATCTTACCCTTTTGCATATATGAACCCTCAGCTCACGAAGCAATCTTTTTTACATAACTATGTACATGGCCTTCCCGTCCCGTCTGAAAGGGCTTCGCACGGTGGACTGTGTGGACTGCGGTCTGTTTTCTCCCCAGTTAACACCATGGCGGTGTGTGTGGTCATCTTCACTGTTTTGGTTCAAATCAAAACGTTTTATATGAGAAACCAAAAGAGTTGGACACATGAGAACATATGACTTGGCTAAAAGGTCTGAAAAATCTCAACATATAATATACAAAAACATTTCAAAATCTGCACTGAGGCTATACATTGTTTACAAGGGGAAGCGCTGGGGGCTTCGGCCCCCCCAGTCTGTGGTACTGACGCAGGAGTCCTCTGGCTCTCTCCTCCTCCAGAGTCCAGCATTGTGTAGGTGTGAGGTTCCTCCTTCCTCTTCCGTGGCCCATTCTCTCCTTACCGAGCTTCGATATCCTTCAGAGTGTGGGAAGGCGGCCTCTCCCTTATCTCTGCGGACAGAGGAGTAGTCCTTCTTGGGGAGACCGGGCGGCCCCCCAGCGTAGAAATGAGCGGGGGAGGCGCGCTCAGCGCTGCCGTAGGAGGGGTCTTGTTGAGGAGTCCGTTCTGGTGCCCCGCGGTGGGGCTGATTCTGGGGTAGTGCATGCTGGGCAGCCCCGGAGTGATGAGGCTGGGGTGGGGCAGATGTCCATCGAGGGAGGCCGGGTGGACAGGGTGGAGCCGCGTGTGCTCGTAGTCCTCTCTGAGCATGTGCAAGCGCTCCCTCTCGTCCAGGTGACCCCCTCGCTCGTGTTCCCGCCGAGGGTCCACAGACAGAGGGTGGTGGTGGTGGTGGTGGTGGTGGTTATAATCATGAGGCTCCCTGTCCCTGAAGGAGCGGTCAGCTTCGTACAGCCGTGGGGTTGAGAGACGGTGGAGAGGGTCGTTCCTCAGCAGAAAGTCCCTGCCCAGCGGGTCTCTCCGGTGAATGTCCAGTTCTCGGTAGGGATCCCTCAAAGGGTCCCGGATGGGGTCCCAGTGGAAAGAAGGATACGGGAACCGCTCTCCACCAGGGATGGGGCTGATGCCCATGAAGGGAGTCATCATGCGAGTCCTGTCCAGGCTGCTGATGCTGTTCATGGGGTGGATGCCTGTCACCCCCACGGTCATGGGCATGGAGGCCAAGGGCCCCGGGTGCACGCTGGATGAGGAGTTTGGAGGCGGCGGCTCCGAGGACCGGTGGGTCTGCGGGGTCTCCGGAGGGAGGTCATGGTCTTCCTTGCGCTCCTCCTTCACCTTGACCTCTGAGCTCTTCTTGGGGTTCTCGTAGGCTGGCTCACTCTTGCGCTGCTCGGCCTCTCGGCTCGAGGTGCTGTTGGGCCTGGCGCTCTCCACGACAGGGGTCCGCACATAGGGCGACGGCACTCGGGCCAGCTGCTTGGCCTCTTCGCCCACGGCTCGCCCTTCGTGGCCGTGGCCGTCCTTCTCGGGCGGGTGGCCCTCCCTCACCTTGTGCTCCTCCGCGGTCAGGTCCTTCCGGGACTCCGCATGGTCCCGCTCCCTCTCTTTGGATTTGTCTTTCTCACGAGCCTCAGTGTTCAAATGACCCCTGATCTGTTCAGTGGAGCTGCGGGTGTGTCCCAGGGTGCTCACCGGGAGGATAGGTGCTGGTGAAGGGTGGCTGGAGTGTCTTTTCTCAACACTTTCCCTGAGGGAGAAAGAGGGAGACAGGAAGCAAATGAAATGGGCCCGTTGGCCTGGCCAGGGGCTGCCGATGAAATGGTGGTGTGAAAAGGGCAGGCTGGGTCAGTTTCCATGGTCACCAAGGTGGCCGGTGGCCCCTTTGTACTGCAAAACCAGCCACCCTGACCTCACTTGCCTAGATTGTAGAGGAAGCTTTAAGGGTCAGGGAGGGCAGTGCGAGGGATGAAGGGGAGAGGGGAGACTGAGGGGAAAAACCATTGTCTCTGTGTGTAAGCGTCCGGGGCCTCAATTGGGACCACAGAAGAAGAGCCTTCAGACAGTCGAAGGGGCCCAGCGCGGCCCCCAGTGCAGTGATGTGGCTGGGCTGCCCATATGACTGGAGTCTCGGGATCAGTTAGTGTCGAGAAGAAAGTTTTCAGAGACTAAATGCAAATATGATCTTTCATCCAACTTTGTCATACAGAGCCAGTGGGACCAGAGTTCAGCCTGACTATTAGAGGTGCTTCTCTCTCCTGACATAGGACAAACAGCTGGTTTCAGAGTAAAAAAACGTGGAGACAGAGCAATCTCCAAGATGCCGTGTGTGAGGGGGGTTGAAAGGAAACCACAAATTCAGGACTTTGGGGTCACAAAAAGAACTTTTGCGTTAGGAAGAGTAAGAAAGCTAAAATCTGGTGAGAAGATGAGAAAGCCAGTAGGAAAAGCAGGTTGATAGACACGAAACCTCCTGGGGGAAATCAAGGGCAATTTTAAGAACACCTATGAGTGGAAATGTGAAAGAATTTAGAGACCTGTCTTGGGTCGGGGCTTAAGACTACTGGGCAGAAAAGGCAAAGCCAGAGAACGACAATGAGGTCAAACTTGAAGAGGGAGGACTGAGTCCAGCAAGTCCCGGGCCCCCCGACAGACGTGGGGAGGGCAAGGAGGCAAGCCGGACACCACGCTGGCTCAGCCTTGGCAAGGCCCAGCAGGCCAGGTGTGTGCGGTGGGGGTGGGGGGAGGGGTGGTTAAGGTTTCCCCACAAAGTTTGTTTCTAGCCCACATGCAAAGGCTGAGAAGAGGAGCATCTTTAAAAGATAAGATTACAGAGGAGTGTGTTTTATTAGGTTTCCTGAGTTTCATCCAAGAGGCTGTTTTGACTCCATCAAGAAAAATGTGAACGGTTTGCTGCTGCATTCCGTTTCTCTGCACTGACAGCCGCTCTGAGGAGCGCTCTGGGCTGAGGCGCATGGGCGCTCAGGTGCGCCTCACTCTGGCAGCTCACAGCTGAACGTTACAAACGGTCCTTGCCCTGGCTGAGAGGGTTCTACCCAACTGTCTTGAAGGGAAACTTGTCTTTTTCTTTTATAAGAAAGAACTCAGTGAGCACGGTGGCCTGTGATGAACATCTACTAATCTGTCACATCTAGAGCCTGCAAAGTTGAATTCTTTTAAATCACTAGGATACACACATATGCAATATATACAGTTAAAGAAAAAGGAAAGATCTAGGTTGTCATATTTGAATCTTTAAGTACCAGGAAATTGTTACTAGGTATTTTCTGTCAAGTGTATCTTGAGTATTCCTTGCTTATCAGGTTGTTAAAAATGAAAGTAGCCTGAAGACAGGAAAAAAGGGGGCGCGTGGTCAAGAATGTTCAAACCATTCTCCAGAAAAAAAAAAAAAAAAAAAAAAAAAACAACTGCAAGACGTTTTCCTCTTTAGAGCTACTTCTTTCTTAGGCATGAGTTACCAAGTGTGAAGATTAAAAAACAGTTAGTAAAATTAATTATCCACCAGCAAAACAAACCCAAACCGATAATGCTTATTGATGTTTCTCTAAATCCAGGTGAGCAAAATTTTATTAGTCATCTGTAAGAGCCCAGGATTTGAGTTTGAACATAATTGCAGAAAAATATGATGAGGCAATGCAAACATGACTTTCTCAAAGAAAACAAAAAGAGAGAGAGAGAAACCTATGGATGATTTAATGGACGGCACAAACTGGAAAGCAAATATGGTGCTGATTCATGCTGTGTGCGTTTGGTCCAAAGCTCCAACTCACTGTCTTTTAGAGAAAGATTTGTATTTGGATACACTACTGCTCACAGGGGCTTTGGAGGGTCTGCATGTGTAAGTGCTTCTGAGTTGGGGCTGCCTCGCTCTGCTAGGGGACATTCTGTGGTCACGATGCCCTACGGGGCCGAGGGCGTGAGCTCTGGGATGCCGAGGGCCTGGGTGCTGCACTGGCCCCGGCCTCGTGAGGAGCTGAGGTTACAGGACCAGCTGAAGCACAAGGCTGGGGCAGGGAGGGTAGATTGCCAGTACTTGGCACAGACGGGCTCCCCCAGTGGGACTCGAGAGCGGTTTCTTTCCGTACCTTTCTTTGTCAT
This sequence comes from Anoura caudifer, assembly GCA_004027475.1. Taxonomy (NCBI): domain Eukaryota; kingdom Metazoa; phylum Chordata; class Mammalia; order Chiroptera; family Phyllostomidae; genus Anoura; species Anoura caudifer. The sequence continues at coordinate 16,431 of PVKU01000494.1, forward strand.
CTTTACTAACGGATGAGTCTCGTTTATCTACATCTCTATCTCTGTCATGAGCTGCAGTGGACGCGCCACGCTCCAGCTCCCCTGGCTTCAGCCAGGGCGGAGGGGTCGGGAACGACGGAGGCGTTCGGTGCAGCCGGTTCCAGGGCTCGTGAGGGTTGCTAAAGTTCTGCACACTGGGGCCATCCTTGTGGCCGAACATTGAGTTGGGTGCTGAAATGGTGAAGTGGAGAACAAAAAGGTTTAAGAGAAATTATATAATCTGCTGTAATGAAGGTACTTACCAAAAAACTTTTAACAGCATTCAGAGTTAAAATGAATACATATTATTGGGAGCTGGAAAAGGAAAGGAGATTAACACATTCATTAGAGGAACTTGTCCTACACTGGAAAGGCAGCTCACAGCTTTTTTTTTTTTTTTTAAAACCAAAGGCAAAGGGGTGGGAAGGGGACAATTAAAAAGGGAAGGGACCAAAAAGATGCCAACATTCCCTAATTAAACACATCTGCGCATGCAGCAGCCCCAAGCCCGCGAGGGTGCATTTTGATGGTGTGCCTTAGATGGACAGCACCCAATTCGGAGCAGAGTTCAGGGCTGTCCACTGCCGCCTGCAGCCCCACCTAGCATGTCTGCTACTCGTCCCACGACTTTGGCAAACTGATGCCACCAGAGACAAGTTGGTGCCGCGCCATGACCTAAACAGACGCGCAGGTCGCCTCGCTAGCCGGAACTGTGATGGTTGCTTATGCTGCGTTTTAGGTCTCCTGTACCCGGAGGCTGAGACGTATGGATGTGGCACGAAAGAAAACAGGTTGAGTGTATTATATCAGTCATTACACACATCTTTGGGACATGAGCAGGTGTTGCAACTCTCTTCCTATTTGAGACAGAGTTTCCAGGAGTAGAAGACTATCTGGTCCTCCCAGATTCTGGCGCAGGAAATGTTGCCAGCTCTTCCCTCTCCTGAGCCTGGCTATTGTTGTTTCCCTGATATTCTTCTTCGAGCTCTTACAATTCCACGAATGCCAAGGCGAGATGAAATTTAAAGCTGTTTTTGCCTCTAATAGGATCTGTAGCTAAAGTCTGGGGCAGCAAGATGGAATGTGGATGAAACTGAGTTTAAGCAAACTTTTTGGAGCTCAATGAACTGTATCGCCTTTCCTGGCCCTCGGTAACGCATATCAACAGTGGACTGTCCTTAAAAATGTTTTGCTGTAATTGTGCACCTACACCTAATCTCACTGTTTGGGCAATGATAAAAACTCAATTTCTTTCCCAAGGGCATAGTTTCCTTTTATCTGCAAAGGTCTTGAGCCACTGACAGATCAGAGGAGATGAACAGTCCAAGAGAGATTTTAGAAAGTTAGAGGTACTCACTAACTGAAGGGTTTCCAAGTCCCCCGAAGGCATTGCCACCAACTGCTGCGAGGCCAGTGAAGGTAGATGGCCGATTGAAAGGCTCTGCAAATGAGAGAGGGAGGAAGGACAGGCTGCAGGACTCCACTGTGTGAGCAACTCGCAGAGCTCGCCGGGAGCTGGGGAAAGCCACGTGGGACCCATGCCTCTCTATGCTCAGCCCTGACCTGTCCTGCTTCGCCTACCAGGTCCTGATTTCACTGCACTTGACATTAGGCACTGGTTAGCAAAACAGTTACAGAAGCTATTTTCTGGAACTGTGCATTTTGCCCCATTTCTCTTGCCAGGTGGGGAACATGCCTCAAGCAACATGTTCTAAGATGCTGCCTCTGTCTCCTCTCTTCCAGGAATGTGCTGTGTAGGCTTTAATGGAACAGAAATGCGACGACATCTTACAATTAATCTACGATGCAATTCTGAAGGCTCACGGATGACACACCCTGTGGGTGGGCGCCCCACGGCCTGCATCTGCTTGTACACTTGCAGAAAGTATCAAATCAAAGCCATGAACAAAGCATGCACCCTTACTAGGAGGAGACATACGAATAAAGCAGTGAAATATGAAGTGATTAAAACATAATGGGTAATGACTCATCAAAACAGGACCTTGTCTCTCCCTCCACCTCCAAGATGTGCCTATAAACATGGGGCAAGAGCCCACAACCTTCCTCCAGTGGGCAGGGCAGGCTGCTGCACACGGGGAACCCCCGAGGCACCGAGGCACGGTTTCTACCCATCACGCATCAGCGTCTCCAGACGGACACTACAGAGCACACATCTACTCCCTGAAGAAGGTGATATCACAGGGGCTGAAATCCTGAGTGTAGACGACACCTCTTCAGGCTTCTACAAGGCCACTGTCTTTTCCCTAAGTGATGAGTGAGGTGGCTAGGACTCGGGCCACGTTGCCAGAAGTGGGGCAGAGGCGCAGTAAACAAAGGTTCTCTGAAACGCACGTCAGTTCCCGTCACTGTGGGCAACTCACCTAGGTGAGCAGCAGGGTTGAGGAAGTTGCTGTGATGAGGAGGTGGCCCGAAAGGGGTCCCGGTCGGGTGTGCAGCACCTGTGGCACCAAACACAATGGGTCAGATCCCCCTGGTGGCCGACTGCTACCATGCAGCTGGCTGCTGGGTGCCGAAGGACCTCGGGGGAGAACGTGTTCAAGGAAGGACGTGGCTTGAGTCCTCCCAGGCAATACCGTGGGGAAGAAGAAATGTGTAAATTTTTGAAGATGCTGACACACAGTATTAGAAACATCCAAAAACACTGCCAGCGGGGTGGGGGAGGTTCTGTAACCAAAAAAGCCTGGAGAAACGCCAGGTTAAAAAATGATCAGTAAGTTCTTTACTGAAGGACTAAGAGCCATGGTCATGTTCACAGGCTCACTAGCTCTAATAGGGGAGCATTTGACCATGAAGGGTTTTCTTCACTGAGCCTCTCAGGGAGCAAGGCTTTCACTCGGGGCCACCCTGCGGTGGGGACGGCATTCTGTGACCCTTGGCTCAGGAGCAGCTGACCTGTCTGCGCCGCTCTGCTGTGGGCCACCACAGGACCTCTTTTCCTGGAAATGTCTTAGTTGTTACGGCCTCACGCTGAAGGACATTCTGCAGCCCAGCCTTACGAGACTCTGTTGTGAGGTACGCTGGGTTAGGGGAGATGGAGGCCTCTGATCTCTCTCCATCATCCTCAGGGCCAGGAACAGCTAGTTTCCTCGAATGTTTCTGGATACTAATAACCCTATAACTGGCTCTGAGTCTTTGTCCGCCAGGAAACGCAGGTCTAACTTCATGGTCTCTCCTTTACCCACATTTCCTTCTCTACTCTGTTTTTTGCCTTAAACAGTATGTATTTAAGATGCCTCAGATCCTTTTCTTGAAGGAAGCTGGGGAAGGAAAGAGGGAAAGAGAGGCACAGAGCATGTAGACAAGTGACTCGAGAGGGACAATATTCTAAGAGCTCAGGGCATTCAATGGGCTGGTGGCCATGCAGGTGAGGAGGAGGAGAGCTTTGTGGGAGGCAGGCCTGGCTCTTGACCACAGATGGGCCACAGTCACCTGAAGGTGCCTTTTTAGTGTATTTTGGGTATTAGTGCCCGATGGTAAGAAAAAAGTGGCTGAATTTCACAAGGGTGTGCAAATTATACACATCAGCTAAAAATTTCACCAAATAACCACCGGGGGCAAAATCCAATATTGTATACACTGGAAAAGATTACCTTCCAGAATGGAAGTAGAAACAGGGCTTGAACGAATTTACTAATAACCATTCTGTACTCCCTTGTACTTTGACTAATTCCTATGAGCAAGTGTAAGTTCCTTCAAAAATACAGATTAAATGGAGAAGAACTGTCCCCTCAAACCCCACTAACTCAACTTGTGTTTGGATTGCTGCTCCCCAGCCTGCAAGGGCCCTCGGGTCTGGGGTGTGGAGCTCAGGGGCACATCTGTCCTGGTCCTGAGCGGTTCTCTGTCCAGCCCTAGGCGGTGACTGACTCTCCACCCAGAAAGTGCAAACATGTTACCCCATCTCCACAGAGTGAATAGGGCCCAGCATATTCATTAGGTATTAAGTGTTATCAGCTAAATAAAAATTTGGCTGCATCCTGCCTGTGTAGTACATGCTAATTAATGTTTCCGTGAGGACTTGGGCTCCGCTCAGCCCAGGGCCCCCAGGGTGCCTTGCAGTTCCAGAATTATTGAAGCAAAAGAAACCAATTCATCCGCTTGGCTCAAATGGAAGCCAGGGAGAAATCTATTTCTCTCCAAAAATTGCTCTTAATGTAGCCCTGTCTCAGAGCCTAGGTGCCATGGTAACAAAGCCTTCAAATACGTCCCCAGACAGAGTTGACAGAGAAAAACCTGAGACCTTAGCAAATTCCATCTACCCTCGAGGGTGATTCACTTGCTTTGGCAACAAAGCCCATTAAAATGATGATTTCTTGCAATGTGGGTGTTTCTCTTTTCTTGAATGGGAGAGCATTAGGTCCACCACAAATGAGTCTTGGATAAAAGCCTGGGAAGGTAGCAGGCAGGACGGCTGTGAAACATGTTCCCCTAAGGATAAGAAATAGGGAGCCCCTTGGAGATTCCCGTCCAGAAGAATAAATTCTACTTGGCACAGTGAGTCTTGAATTATGGCACCGGTCAGTAAAGTGAGCTCAGTGGAGCTGTTTACAAGCGTTACCCAGCGGAGCCCTGTGCCAGGCACTGCCCTGAAGATAGCTTTGGGAATGCCCAAATAACAAGGAGCCCTTGATACCAAACCGTGTTCTCATCCACCTAATACTCCTTACAGCCACTGCCTTCTGTCTGCAAGTGCCCAGAGCAGGAACAGGGCGTCATTTGAAGCAGTGACCCTCAGCAGCCCCCTGCCCTGCTCCGGCACGCCTAAGAGCCACCCAGCAGTGGGCGTTCTCAGTCGCTAATGAATAGCTCTTTTGGGTGTTGTACACCTTGTCCCTAAATTTCCTGCATTATGACAACCAACCAGGCAGTAATACTAAGTTCTGTAGCAGAGACAACGAGCAAACAACTGATCCACCTACCCTCCCTCTCACAGACCATCCCACCAGCCAGTATCATAATCATACAGTGGACCCGTGAACAACGTAGGGGTGAGAGGCGCCAACCCCCTGCATGGCACATAACTTTCGACTCTCCCAAAACTTAACTACTAATAGCCTGCTGGATGCCTTACCCATAACATAAACAGTTGATTGACACATATTTTGTATGTTACATGTGTTATATACAATATTCTGATACTAAAGTAAGCTAGAGAAAAGAAAATGTTATTAAGAAAATCCTAAGGAAGAGAAAATCCATTTGCTGTGCTGTATGTATTCACCGAAAAAAATCTACCTGTAAGGAGACCCACTTGGTTCAGACTGTGTTAAGAGTCAACTGTATTTCTTTATCATAAGACCCTCAAAACACAGCACAACCGAGCATCACGGTGCAAGGCGATGGAGCGTTCCTTGGGCACCGAGAGTGAAGTCCTGGCATTGTTTCCCTCTGATGAGCCCTTGCAGGCTTTCTGATCTTTTTTCAATAGCATTTGATGGGCTTGTGAGTTCTATTGGCTTAGTACAGAAACAAATAATGAGCCAAAGCAATATGAGTCCCCTAAGGGGAAGATGATCTTCTTTCCTTCTTTAATGAAAAAGGGCATGTCAATGAAGGAAGTTCCGTTTCCCTCGCTGTGCTAAGAGGTGGCCCCGAGAGCCTGCATAAATTGTGTTTTTTAGGGAGTGATTGAGCGGTGGCCCCGAGCATAAACACAATTTATTGAGCTACCTGAGAACAACATTTCTCCACACTCCCTTGCCCCCCTGAACTCACCAGCGGCAGAGAACAAAGTCGAAGGCCGTGCCAGGTCATGAGGGTGGTGGATGGCTCCAAAGAGACTGGGGCCTGGAGGACGGCTCAGGAACTCAGGTTTCAGTCCAAAGTCCAGTTTATGTGGGTCCGACTGCATTTGTTTCTAAAGCAGCAAGGGGGGAAGAGATGACGTCCCCAGAGGAACACCAGGAAAGAAGGACATTAATGAAGTGGCTAAGACTGAGAAAGGAGACTGGCCGGTGCACTCAGCCTCTGAGCCCCGGTCATACTGCAGTTTATGGACACGGTGAGGACAGCGCAGCCCACACAGCAGTTAACCCCAATGCCGGGAGGCGGGTCAGCCCGAAAGCGGGCAGCAGGGCTTGCACTGGGAGTACCTGTCTCTCAAGTCAGAACGCCAAGCGGTGAAATCAGTGCTCTGTCTTTGAGGTTACGTGGTTTGAAGAGTAAAATCCCATCTTTACTTACTCAAACTACCACCCCTCCAAAGTAGCTGATTATTCACTGTAAAGGCCCATTTCAGCAAGTTTTTAAATGATAGTATTGTAAAGCTCATTTTATGAGGAACTCTGCACGAATAATCTTCTGTGTAAATTAATTGTTTAATGACTCTTTAACATACTCTAATAGATCACAGTACATTAGGAACTGAAAGTTATGAAGAAATATTTGCATGCCTACAAGCTAATTTTCAAATGATCACTGTTACATCCTTTAAAAAACCAAACAAAGTAGGGCTATTAATTTAACTAATAGGGGTCTTTGCTTTGCCTACTCTCCCCAATTACTGAAGAGGAGATCAGTCCAGACCAGAAAACCACCAAGAACCTCTCTCACTGTGAAGCGCTTGCCATCGACTGCAATCACTGTTTCCTCCTATTTACACCGCCGCCCTCCAGCCACCCTGTCAGCTCACCTTCCTCTAAGGCTGTAGAAATCGGCTCCTCATCGGCTTCCTGATCCCTTATCCTGCCTCCATTCTTTTTTTTTTTTTTTTAAACGCAAACATCAATTTTATTTTTATACTGTAGCAATATATACTTGAAGATGAAACTTCAAAAATTATCATTTAAAATAGTAAAATTATTTTTGTCCATTTTTGTCAGTTACAGTTAACTGACTGCTCAGCAGTCTCCCCTTCCTCACAGCCCTTAGTCTGTTCCGACTCTCACGCTTCCAATCTCTTAGACTCATCTGATGCTCTCAGTGCCTCCGTCTCCAACGCCACCTCAAACGCCTTCATGTTCTGCTAAACATAAATCCTTGCCCTGCTGTATATTACAGTCCGTAGGCTGCCACCTGATCCAGCATTTGTGAGGATCAGAGACAAGCATGCTATTCCCTTATTGCTGAGGGTCATGAGCCCGCTCATCCATCGTACCTACTTAGAATGAAACCTACCTGAGCACCTCAAGCGGGAAACCATCCCCCTTGGAAGCAGACGGCCCATCTACCATGTTTAATGCATGCATTGACCCTCACTGCTGAGCTCTAAGCACCTAAACCCCCAGACAGAAGGGTGCCCTCTGCGCCCGGCACAGTGAGGAGCCTCAGGCAGTAGGCTCTCTCAGTAAACATTTGGTGGGTGACTAAAAGAATGAGTAAATGAACGTTATAGAAAAGGACAATGTAATTTCTGCTCAGATCCACAGGGAATTCTGTCATGGAAGTCCCACTACAAAGGAAGAGCCAAACTCTAAGACAAAGCTTCTAATTCACTGTAAAATCTATAAAAATCTTTTGAATGGCTCCTTTAATTTGGTTGCCAAATTACTTGGTGCTACAATTGCATGGTGCACAGCCCAGTTCCATTAACCACAAGTTAGGTCCATGAAGCAAAACGGTGCTTGGGGATTACACTGAGTGTGCCGGAAAGGGAAAGAACAGCTATCTCACGTGTAAGAGGTCTTCCTAACTGAATTGGGATAATGACGGTTTTAGTCGCCGGGGCATGTTCATGGACAAGAGGTTGCTGGAAGGGCACATACATGCTACATCCTTTATCTCTTAACCAAAGGAGTCCCAGGAGGACGAGTCTTACCCACCCTTCTACTAACTGCATCCTCCGGAACAGAGAGCGCACTGAACTAAGCATAGAAATCTGCTTAGCTCTTCAAAGTACACACATTTTCTAATGGAGCTAAACTGTAAGGTTTCTAATTAAACCTCACCTAACAATAAAGTGAGCAAAACTCACTGATAGGATGTTATAAGAAAGAGCAGGCATTTGACACCAAAGCAAAGATCTTGGTGGCATTTACGGAAGCTGGCTTTTAAAAAATCATTTAACCATTTAAACAAACAAAGAAACATTTCTGTAGGGACTAGCTCTCCGTGTTTATCACTTGCTTTTATAATTCTCATATTGGCTCCCACATACGGTTAGGACTAAAAGCTTATTATTTGAAAAATGGATTCACTGAAGCCTATTGGAATAACTGGACTGACAGTTTCCCCCCGTTTTTCTAGGCACAGTTACCCAGACGGTAAACATGCAGACTGTAAAATCTGGACTTGTCAGTTACTTTGCTCTCTAGGCTGACCAGTGGTGCCACGTCTGGTCCCCAGCAGAAGTCCCTGACAACTTCCCTACTGTATCTCAACAGCCTGGTAAAGTGTGCATTGTATTCACCTGGGAGATGAAAACAGGTGAAGAAGAAAAGTCACCTGCAGACAGGTAAGGTACCTGGCCAGACGGTGGTTCTGACAAGTACTGACTATGTTCTCACCTCTGGCACAGGCCATCAGGAGGATGAAGGAGGGATGGGGAGGTCACTGCAAACAACACACTACCTCTGGGAGAGTCATTTCCAATACCACATGCATTGCTAATGGAAGTTCTGTAGCATCACGTAGATCTTAGATTACTAGATCACTTTTCCAAAGCCATAAAATGAAAAGAATGCAGCCACTGTGACAGGAAAAACAACTTTCTCATATAGGTCTTCCCGCTTGGCTCCGCCCGCCTCAGACGCCCTCCTGCTCTGCTGTCAACTCCGTCTCCTGTACAATAAAGTCAACTTTATTGTACAGGCGCCTGGCCTACAAATCTCCCCGAAACGTTTGTTTTAGGAGTTAATCTGCCTGTGTTTTGCCATGTATAGTGTGCACTTTTTTGCCCAAATTTTTGAGGGGAAAGAAGGGTGCACATTATACATGGGTAGTGCCTGAAATACCTTGTATCTGCTCTTGTGTTTTGTAATTATTTGTTACATAAAATTTCTTGTACCATACAGAGCATGTTTAAAAATAAATGCTAAAATCCTTTATAATATAAAAACAAGCATCTACATATAAATAATCGAATTAAAAAATTAAAATGAAATATTTTTTCCTGAAAATGTGGGTCAAAGACATGGGTGTGCATTATACACAGGAGCAGAGCATGCAGTGTGAAATGCAGTATATTTAAACTCTTTAGACCAATAAGATGACAAAAATAATTTTTTTAAAGGAGAAAATCATCAGAGTTACGTTTGCTTTTGTTTTGTCCCTTTGCTGGCAGTTTCCCTAATTGATAGTAAGATTTCCAAGAGAGACTTCTCCTCAGCAGTGAGGCCACTTGCCCAGGAGCCCAGGTGCCCTACCCTCAAGGCCTGGAAGGCAAGACTGACCTTGACTTTCTGTTGGTGATGGTAGATCTGCCAGGCGATGTGAACATGCATAGCACACCACTTCCCTGGTTTCTGAAACAAGAAATAGCAGTGTGGTCAGAAGGAAGACCTTTCAGAGAAAACCGCCTTCAATTTCCCCAAAGCCTTCAGCAGATTTTGGCTACAGAGGCTTTTTTTTTCCCCTGTTCACGAAACAAGAGTGCTTTGTACACTCCAAGTGCCTGCTGTCAGCAGCTCTCCAGCGCCCAGGCCGGAGGGAGCCAGAGTCAGAGCCTCGTCCTCCTGCGGGGGTGCCGAGCTGGCAGCTACTCTTTGCAGCTACTCCTCAAAGAACCGCGCTGACAAGGACCTCCCTGGTCACCAAGGATAGGACAGCAAAAGCCCGAAGCCCATGTTGTGTCTCTTCTCTATTTCTTTTCTGATGCCAGCTGGCAGACCGGGGAGAGCTCCAAGCCCTACTTAACAAATGTGGCCATGCTATGATGCAAATGGGCTGTTCAGAAGAGCTAATTAGTGAATGTCTGTGAATCACTTTAAAACAAGAGAGGGTCCCGAACCTGCGTAACCTCCTCCAGCGCTGGCTCTTCTTTACCCGAAATGCAAGGCAAAGAAATTCACCACACTTTTATTGAAGCCCAGTTCCTATAAGTGCTTCGTTGAACTGTCAACTACCCATTCATGCGCATGGGCACTGCCCTCTTCTACGTAAAAAAAGGGGAAGAAACAAAGGCGAGAACTCAGTCCTTCCTACTCTCTAGACCTCTTCACACACCAGTTTCCCCCTCTGCCCTCTGGGAGTGTATCAAGCCGTGTCTCCCACACTATTTCAGGGCCTGCTTGACAAGCCTGGAGTCACTGTGGGCGCACTCTGTCTCACCACCTGGAGGGCAGGGACCACCTGTCTCCGCCTCATTTGTAATGCGATCTACCCAGATGTGTGCTCAGTGAGGAGAGGATGGGTGAGAGGAATCGATGCCCCAATCCTACGTGGGTTTCGGACAGACACTTCTGGTTTCTATGCGAAGGAGCTGATTCTGAAATATATACTTAAATCCAAGTCTGGGGTCAGTTTTCTTCTTTTGTAATGAAATTATTTGCGTCATTTGAAATCATCAGTGATGACACAATCTTTTTTTCCCCCTTTTGGAAAAATTGAATTGTATTATTTTACACACCAGAAATGGGTTAAGTATAGCAGGAAGTATACTAGCTATCCCTTTTCCGTCTAACTACCCACCTTCTCTCCCCGCCACAACCAACCAAATCAGCCAGCTTTTACTTAAGAGGTCATCTGCTGGCCACTCTCCAGACTCCAAAGATGTTAACAAACCAAGGCTTAAGGGAACTTTGTCCTTCACCAGAGAAGTAGGTTGAATGTCTGTGACAAGTGAACATCACCTGCTGCAGAATGAGGCAGCCACCAGCCAAAATGAACAGACCCTGATATGTGTATTTTCTAGGTGCAAGAGAGACAGCAGAACTTCTAATTTTAGCCCATAGCTCAATTCTTTCTCTTTAGCTTCCCACTAGTCAGACCTTTTACCAGAACTGCTAATCAGAGAATATGACTCAGTTGAATCTTATCTGTTAGTTTTACCTCCATACATAGCCCAGCTTCCTGTAACACCAAAGCAAAAACAATTCAGGCCATTTCAATCATACTACTTGAGAAGCCCACCCCCACAAAAGTGTCATCCCAACACTTCCTTCCAATGTTTCCATGGCTTGGCTCCTCGTAACGGATTTGTCTTTTTAACCCACAGGGAGTCACACAGAGGTTGCAAAAACAGTTCAAGAAGAAGCTTTCTTACCCTTAACATAGGTCTGAAAGGATCTGTCAACTGTGAAGAGAAAATGACAACTTGGTTACATGCCTGTCACTCAAACAATTGCTCTAATTAACAAATTTGTAGTGCTTCATTAGGAGGGGAAATTAAAATGTTAGAATTTTACTTTTAAATGAAGCCCTTTTAGAGAATAATTAACCCGTTTTCACACTATCAAAAGTGCCAAATGTCCCCTCCCCCACTTCACAAGGCTTGGTGTATCCACATTGACAAGCCCCCTGAACAAGTTCAGTCACTGCACATCTGAGGAGTCTCCCTGTCCCGAGGAGCAGCCCGTCCGCACCACCAGGAGCCGGGCCTCAGGGAGGGTGGCCCTCAGACCACGGGCGTGGGAGGCTGGGTGCTGACAGGGGCCTGGGGACGGGCGCCTTTCTGGGCACACAGCAGGGCCGGGCTCTCTCCACCAACGGCCTCAATTTGAGGGCTGCACGTTACCAAGAGGTATGAGACATTTTAAAGAAGTTCACTAAATGTCATAAAAATACTTACGTAGTTGAGTCATTTTGAACTTCTACCTAACTCTGGTCATCAATTTCTGACTGCCCTTACCCAGGGAAAGATGACAATATTGTAAAGGTAATCATTTTTCACATTTACTACAAAGAATGTAAATAACAACCAATGAAACAAGATTACATATATCGTATAGCTTTAAATTCTTTGTTGAGAGTAGGTAGAGGTAGATATTATGAATAAACAACATAACCACAGAATAATGGATATTTCATTTAGCTCCGACACTGAGAAGTAGAGGGACTTCCTGACCCCCAGGAAGCAGGACTTGTGTCCTCACTTCCAGGAAAAAAAAAATGCTCAGTGCTTTTCCATTCAAATCATTTTATAGCTATTTCTTTCGTCTGAGAGAAGTTTAAGGAAATACAGGCTGAGAAGATTGGTTGAACAGTAACTGCACAAGCTCACAGGGTGGAATTTCCGATCTTGGATGGGAAGCCACTCCTCTCTCCTCCCTTTAGCACACTGTGTTGCCAAGGCAGAGCAGAAGAGATTTTATTTTTCTAAGAGCAACCGGTATTTTCTCCCGCAAACGAGAAGGAACAGCTACAACAGCAGCTCACTCAGATGAGCTGCAGAAGGTGCAAACCAGCCCCGTGTTACCTGAGGCCAAGCCTGACTTCATACGTACCCTCGGGTCCTTTTGGAGTAGAGTGTGCGGGACGGTCCCAGGTCGAGCAGCAACATCGATAGGGTTGGAGGTCTACGAATTAACCAGACCACAGCTGAGGAAGCACGCGGCATGTGTCACGAAAGCAAGATCTTTCTTTCACTCCAAATTACAGAAGTCAAACGTTGTTTTCCTTTTTCAATGACGGTTTGCATTCAGTAATATTTTGTATAGTTTCAGGTGTACAGCATAGTGGGTAGACAATCATGTACTTTACAGAGTGTTTCCCCAGATAATTGCAGCATTCTGGACCCACCTGGCCCTGTACGTAGTCATCAGAACATTACTGACGACATTCCCCACTCGGTACTTAACATTCCCGTGACTATTTTGTGATGACCAATGTGTACTTCTCAAACCCTTCACCTTTTTCACGCTGCCCTCAATTTTTTGTTTTCAGTCAAATACAAGAGTTAACAGACTCATTTTACTCCGTGATCACACAGGCTCTTCGTCAGGACCTGCACCCTATTCTCTCACAGGGCCCGGTGGCCAGAGACCGCCCTCTCCAGCCATGGCATCTAGGCACAGAGAGGCCACACTCTGCTGAGATAAAAAGCACAGGACCAAAAAGAGAACCAACACACGGAAGTGCTGCCCCGACACCCGCCTTCTGCGGAGTTACTGGCAGCCCTGTCACTGTGCTTTTTGCTTTATCACCAAACAAACATTCCAAGAAATGCTTAAGTGAACATCATCATAATTTGCTCTATCAGGTGCTCCTCATCAGAATAACTGGAAGTGTTTTACAGACATTAAGCTAACTCTCTAAATTTTATCTGGCAGACAATAACAAGGAATTACACTCAGTAATTACTCATTAGCAGTGGTGGAAATGGGACAAGAGAACCTAATTTAGGGACCACGCAGACTTACATTAAATGATTTCTAAAGTAATTCTGCTTCATCTTTCCTATTCCCACACCGTTCTTCAATCTCATCAATAACTCTAACCTTATCTGCAGGTTTTGTCCTTTGAATTAACAACGATGGCAACAAACAGCCAACTTCTCGCACAAGCAGCCACTACTTTCTAGCGGGTGAAAGATTCAGAAAATTTTTCACCAGGTATTTTATTTAAGAAATCACAAGCTCTAAGAATCCCTTCACACAGGGAAGTTAACTTGTGGGGGGAAAAGAGCTCAGGTTTAGGCACAAAACCTACAGGGAGAAGGAAAAAAAGAAAGAAAAGAAAGGAAAGCAATCAGCGGCTGCACAACCAACAATTAAGCTGGAGTGTTAACAGACTGATTTGCATACATATGAAGAACTCCACTAATGAACTGCAATCTGCATATTCAATCAGTAACGTGGCCTGGAAAGGCCTATTTCAACTCCAGGAGAGACACTTTCTTGCCCAGATGTAGTTTTCTGTGTGATTGGATAATTGTGAGTGAGGGAAATAGTCTAATTTATTAAATGACCTACCAGTCTGTTTGGGGATGCAGGAGAGATTTGTTGCAACCGAGGGGGACAGACCAGGGTCCAAGGGAGTGTCGTAATGAGCAGATGGAGGGAAGGAGTTTAAAAATCACCATCATTTTATCCTAAGATGGGAGGTGTTTAGCATGGCCATTGCAGAAGCCCTGGGTATATATAACCTGGTTTATAAACTGCAATCCCGTGCAGGTAAATGTGATTTCTAAGGTGTAGCCATCTAACCCCTAATGCTTTTTAATTTCTTCTCCGATTTCTAGTATTAAAGCAACATGTCTTTGGAAATGTACTATGTGCTCATCCTGCGGCACTCTGGCCCAAAACTGGGCCCAGTTTTGTCCAAGAAATGAGATGGGGAAAAGTAATAAACAACCAAAAATTATACACAGCAAAATTTCCCACTTTAATCTGAGAATGGTTCCTTACAACAGAAGTACATTTTGCTTTTCTGCATGAAAATAAAGTAGAGGCTGTAGCAGCTTTAAAGTCACAAAAAGGTAGAATTCTGAGAATTCCTCCTCAATACTGGCTCTCAGTAGCATACCACTGACTAGGGAGAAAAGCCCACAGTTATTATTATAAAGGGTAAATGTTAATCTCACACTAGGATGTCGGTAAGTGAGGACAGAGCCTTGACCTTAGCAAGTGTGAAGGTGCAGATGAGGGGTGGGGGGACCGAGAGAGGGCAGACTGGGAGAGAAGAGTCCAAGGAAGCCTCCACCGGCAGGCGGACCCTATTTGCAGGCAGATGGGGCGAGGGGGAAATGAGGGGGAATAAATGGGAGCATCTTCCCTGTCTGTAGTTAAAAAAGATACAATTTTAGTTTGAAACGTTTTTCGTCCCTTCTGTTAAAATCAATAAAGGCTCACCCTTTGTATCTTTGCTAATAATACATACCTCAAGGACAACCTGTGCACATGTATCTGACATTTGATAGAGTTTCTGACCAGAGGCTTGTGTCCACAATATTGGTGCCAGACATATACATATATTCTGAAAATTTTTAAAGAGCACAGAAAATTCTGGATCGACTGAGATTACATGGATAGTACAAATTGAAAATTAAATTTGGCTGAAGTTTAAAATGAAATGGACTTTTAAAAAAATATTCTCACTTGAATCCCAATGACCACTTTGGATCAGAAAAATTACAGGCGAGACAATGTGGAACCCACCCACACGCTTAGCCTGGGGCTCCATGTACCAACATGCTCGTGTGTTTCCACAGTAAGGTTCTTACCTTCGGCTGAAATGCTCCTTGTAGCGAACCAAAAGGGCCAGTGGGTGGAATCATAGGGGGGATGCCCGAGACTGCAGGAGGGTAGGAATGGAAGAGCTGCGGCCAAAGATGGAGAGGGAGAAAAAGCTTTTAGCAGGAGGCAAATGATATACTCCAATTCCCTTCCCACAGAAAGACATCAACATTAGCAAGCCAAGTAATCTCGGTTCGATGCTATTAGTCAAGAAGCCATGATGAAATGATCACACAGATGTGCCATGAATGCTTAACTCGGAAACTTAAAAGTAGTTCAGAATCAATCAGCCAACAAATGATGTCCCAGATGAGGACATCATTAGAAAGGGAGCTTTTCTAATTATTAATTGTTAAATCGGATACCAGTCCTAAACGGTGGGAGATTTTAATGCATATCAAAAACAGGAGGGGTGCTGAGCCGAATAAGATGCCCAGAAAATTACAAGTTAATTAGAAAAAGAAAAAAAGAAAAAGAAAAAGAAGGAAGCAAAAGAAGCAAGTCTTTATGAGTTCCAGGATTTTATATCATTAAAACTCAATTAGTACTTTTAGATTTTTAATAGTTTGAGGAAATGAGAAAATATTCACAATCCTTGCTTCATTAGGTTGTTCTAGAAGTGGCAGTTCCAGAGGACAATTTAATTGTCTCATCTAAAATGACAAATATTTGTGGAAGGGTAAAATAAAAGAACTCACTATGGATTTTCAGGGGAGCCGCCCACTTTTCTGTAAGATGGACAAGCTCATTGGAGGCTATTCAAGCCATACCCTGACGTGAAGCCACTCAGCGAAGGGAGAAGAATGATTCTGAATTAAGTGCATAAACTGTCTTGAACTAACAGTTTGTGGACAACATAATGGAAGAAAGAAATATATGGAAACAGTGAAGATAATATAAACACGTCTTTCCCTCCTCCTAGAAACATAGTATTTTTGAGATTCTACTGCTCTGGTTCCTCCTCTGATCAAACCACCACGCAGATATTTCAGTAACGTCCCGCCCATACGATTGTGTGCTATGTCAAAAGTACAACAGTAACTCAAGCTTTTCCTAATACTGCATTTATGTCGTTAGCTATCTCTAGGGAATGACTGACACCCACATTTTACAATCCTGCCTGTGTTCAGAGCACATTCTTATTCTGTTGGTCTTTTATTTCATTTTGCTCCCTTCAATGATGCAGCAAAGTTTTTCAGACTAATTGATATTGAACTAAATCCACTTAAACAGTGATTTCAAGCCAAGTGCCCTCGTTGAAAACTATGTTTAAGTCTAAAATTGTGTTTTAGATACTTGAGTGCATTGCATCTTAATTCCCCTTATAACGTCCTAATCCCCAAAGTGGGGACGACTAAGTACTTCACGTATTATCCATATAACTAATAATATGAAATAACTCTCCCATAGTACACTGTATGAAGCAGAGTAATTAAATACATGCCACACTAAAACACACTCAAATTTCTATTACTCTGCCTCCAGGTGGGTATTTTTACTTTAATGTTTTTATAATAAAAAACTGCTCTTCTCACCATTTTCCTTTTGCCTGATTCTGTTACTGACCCTCTTAGTATATGGTTAACTATCCCCTTGACCTTGACTAAAAATCTGAAGTACCTAAGCAATAAAGCAAACCTTCCAAAAGATCAGCCTCCCTGGCCCCCCCGCCATCCCTCCTACTGCCGCTTTCTGTCCATCTTCAATCTAGAACTCTCTCTGAAATATGCAGATTAAAAGACACTGCATCTTGTCCTAGGAACTAAATCTGAGTCACTTGCTGAGTACACTAAACTTTCTCTAAGATGATTTTGTTAGCTGGTCCTTAATTTAACTCAGTAAGACATTGACAAAGGGCAGAGATCTGATGCTTATTAAGATGGCTTCATTCATGGGACAGGCCCAAAGAAGAAACCCACAGGCCTGCTGGATTTTCATGTCTATTTAAAATGCTTTTGTCTCACGGTACACACAGGGCACACAGTGCTGGGACGGCGGGGTGGGGGTGTGGGCACTTCAACTCACTTTCCTCTTCCCTTTCTGAAGAGGCCTCATGTTATTTCTGGATGTCTCTAGACTCATTTCTCAGTTTTCTAGTATTTTCTAGTCTTGACTTCTCAGCTACACTCAGGACTACTACAGAGTTTAATTATTTAGTTCTATGTATGAATGAATTCACAGCACTTGGATGATCTATCAAGCAGCACTCAAATAATAAAACTATCTAAAAATCAAAGCAAGAATAGCTGAGGATGGTGACTCAACATGGCTACAAGCAATTAATAACCTTCTTTCTTCCTGGTTTCATTTGAAAAACACAAATAAACCACTGAGCAAATAAACTTGCAAAATTTAGGGTAAACATGATGCAGTATTCACTCCATAATCAAAATATCATAGTAAGATGTTCGAGGTCTTTGTACACAGAAAAGTCATCGTTCTACAATTGTAACTGAGCATTATATTTAGGTTGGTAGCAATTTAAGTTCCAGACCATACTCTTAAAATTGTGTTAAACAAGTATTCTTTTTAATAAAGAAGAATGAGTTTAAAGAGAAAAAAATCATACATTTCAATTTTAAGACCCTTTTTTATTTAAATATCTTTAGATTTATCGAATTGTAACAAGCCCAGGAAAACACCACCAGCCAGGTGCAAGAGGGTCCTGCATTTAGTCTAAAATCCTGCTTTGTGAAGAGCTGTAAGTGGAAAAAAAGAGAATTTCTGTTCGGGGGAAATAATTCAAATGGAATTGCAGGAATTCTGTGGACATGATTATTTCAACTGATGACTGAAATCCTGTGATTTTGGACCATCCTGAAACTACCGCGATTCGATTGCAGATGCTCCCTTGTCAGGACAGACACCTGGCTTCTAGTGAAGTTCAACTTTGCTTTCAAGTTGTAGGAGTACTTATGATCTTTTGATTCCAAAGATGATACTGCATCTTTACCCAAAAGCAAATGTCACAAAAGCAAGCATCCAAAGTGATGAGGAGCAATGGGAATTCTTGCAAAGATGATTAAGGAAAGCTGCTAGTCATTCACTGATCTGTGGTGAGCACAAAAAATGGAAAGCAGTTACATCGAATGCGTAGCATGGTAATGAGACTCACACTGTGCCGGTAGAATGGGTCAACTTTTGTAGGGTATTTGTCAAACTGTAAAGGGATCAAAGCAAAAGCTAGTTACTTAAAGGATCTACATTTGTGTTCACTGCTTCAGTGGAGGCTGCCCTAAGCAAGCATCGGGTCATAATGCTGTCATCAGACTCCACAACCTCATCGTACATGAAACCATTCTGAGCTCCTGAGTCACTCTGACAAGAAACCAACAACAGTGAGAAAACAAAGTGAAAACCCACATGGTGTACTTAGGTCCTGGCTGCACTACTGTGTCTCTTTCTACTCAGTATTCAAACACTGGCACAAACCAAACATCTGACCTGGAGAAAAGAGGTAATTATTGAGACAAATCAGAGAGAAGTGAGCACTTGGTCTGATTTATCCAGAGAATTCTCTCCATTTTCATCTTCACCTTGGCAGAAGAATTGTACATTCAGCTGTCTTCCCCAAATGTATTACACCCAAATATAAAGCAATTTAGACTAGTCTTATAACCTTTCTTTTAAGCAGAAAAGAGTATATACCATTGTTTCCCCTAAATCATGTCATCGCCGGGTGCCATGACTCCCCTCCGTTCGGCAGAAGCATTTATGAAACACCTTGCTCAGGCTGTGGCATAAACTCTTTCCCAACATAACAGGCCCTTAAAAACGTAACTTTTGAGAGGTCTAGTTCCTCCAGAAAAAAAGATAAGGATCTGCTATATGAAACAATTTTGGTCCCAAAGCCTCATCTCAAATCTTCTAAGTAAAATTTATAAAATAAACTTTAAAATATACATTTTGAAAAATTAAACTGAGCCCTGGCTTGTGTGGCTCAGTGGACTTAGCACTGGCCTATGAACCAAAGGGTCGCTAGTTCGATTCCCAGTCAGGGAACATGGCCTGGGTTGCAGGCCAGGTCCCCAGTAGGGGGCACCCAAGAGACAACCACACATTGATGCTTCTCTCCCTCTCTCCCTTCCTTCTCCTCTTTCTAAAAGTAAATAAGTAAATAAACAAAATCTTTAAAAAAAGAAAAGGTAAATAAAGTTGAAAAAAGTGGAGGAGAGCGAGAGAAGAGAGGAAACACAGTTTGGTAAAGGGAATGTCTCTCAAAATTACAGCACTGATGAAATGTTTTCTCACAGTGCCTAGAGTAACTGCCTTAAGATCAAGTATTTAATATTTTGAAAAGTTAAGCAAACCACTTTTACACTCACTGTGATGGATAGGGCCCTATTTCAGGATATTTAGCATCCTAATAGAGCACTATTCATTACAGATCCTAAGTTACAAAAAACGTCCTAACTAGTTCTCCCAGAATGTCCTAGACCCCAGTCAAGACCAAGAACATGGTCGCTGCCAGTGGTATCTCTTACCACAGGCTGAGTTCTGTCGCTGCAGGGCGCGTGGCTCCCTGACCGCTTGCTGACAGCACAATACCAGACTGGCACCGCCTTATGGGATACAAGAAATTAACACCCCCAGCATCTGAAAGGGCAGGGCACCCCACGCAGTCCACGTCTCCTGACTGCTCTCTCCCCTCTTTAGCCTCCTTCTGACATTCTTTCGTTAGTACTTGGTGCAAAGCACTAACAGAGCGATTTTTATATCTGGTGGCAAGCTTCTAGCATGTTCAAGAAAACAAAATTACCCTCTAAGTCAAGTTAACTGCCAACATTGGGTGTGATCATTCTGAGGGCATCTAGGATGTTTAGATAAAATGCACCCACAGTGCTACTTGTAACTCTGGAAAAAGGTTCCTACTTCAGGCCCAGGGTCAGTGCTGGCTGGAGTAGACACACACCCTTCTTTCCAGCAAAGATGGACAAGGCCAAGGGAGCCCCCTAGACGGCTATCATCCTCCTCTCATCTCCTGCCCCTAGCAGCCCGCTCCAACCCCACCGTGCTGCATAAAAGAGTCGTGCTCTACTTATCCTCACATTTCTGCCTGGGGTACGCACCATGGGAGGTGCTGGCGTCGGCATGATGGCAGTGGGCGGGATGGCGTGGGGGAAGGGCGTGAAGGTGTGCTGGTGCGTGTGCTGGTGCGTGTGCTGGTGCTGGTGCTGGTGCTGGTGGAACTCGGTCCGCAGGTAGGGCGGGGGGCCCAGGGAAGCCCCGCGGTCAGCACTCTGAGAGGCCAGGAAACGTGTGTTCAGTTCCTGTCGCAGGATGTCTTGCTCTGGAGAAGAAGGAAGGGGAGAGCATGATGCCTTTTCTTGTAACAGCAATTTTCTTCAGAACAGGACATCCAAACACTTTACTAGGGAGGCGTCAGGACTGAGGGCATGGGACATGAGGCTTTGCGGGGACAACCAACCCGGCCTTCGATGATCAGAACATCAAATTAGACTGAGTGGTCTGGTTCCTCTGCCCTCTGTCTGAGAGACAGGTCGGTCAGTGTGGTGTGCTGGCAGATTCCAGGCCCATGCCTGAGGCCAGTTTTCCGCTCTGTGCCTGCCAGCTGGGTGACCCTGGTGTGGCTGACCACCCCTCTGTGTCTCAGTTTCCTTGTCTATCACATAGGGACACTGCTGCCTACCTCAGGGGTTCATCTTCAGGGTTAAAGGAATTAACATCTGTAAGTGTTGAACAGTGACCAGCATGCTAACTCACAAGTGCCAGCTATTTATGCGGCAGAGCACTCCGCCCCTTCCAGGGCAAATCTCCGCCTTCCTGCTCTCTGGATGAGCGGGATGACACAGCTGCAGCGGGCCTGAAATTGGGACGCCTGTTCTGACTGATAAACCAGGTGAGGAAAAAAGGACCCATTATCTAACACTAGGTCTGTCCTTAAAATTCTGGGATGCGTGGCCACCACAAGTGCACATGCCCCTCCCGTGAAGACGCTAAAGGCCCTGTTCACCTGAAAGAAACCCCTCAACCCAGGGTGCAGTGCAAGAGCCCGGAGTGAACCAGACACAGCCTGGGAAATCATCTGTCACTCCAGTGGGAGCCCAGGCAACAGGACGCACACAATCCCTGCTTTACCACCTTATCAGTGGTGAACCCAGTCGTAACAGCCTCATGGCTTCAGACAGACCAGTCCTCTCGGCAGTGCCCCATTCATTCACTGGGCCTGTGCTAGGCTGGTGTGGGCACTGGTACATGTTTTTGCTGAACCTCAGTTCACAAAAGACTGATTACAAGATTGCACCCAACAAAGCAGAAAATCTTAAATACAGGAAGCCTAGCAGTCGGGGACAACAGAGACAGGAGGCGAGGCCACCAGCAAGGCAGAGTGGGAGCTCAGGTGAGCAAGGCCAGCTCTTCCATCCTACCTGAGTAAGTGCTCCCGGCTGGGTGTCCGGGGACCTGCAGACTCCCTGATGTCAGTGGTGGTGGAGGAGGCAGAGCAGTGGGAGGGGCAAACATATTGGGGTGATGGGAGTGTGCAGGGGGCTGGAGGGTGGGCGTGAAGCTGTGCAGCGGGCTGTGGTTGGGCAGTGAGAGGGGGAATGGGGAGGCTGAGGGGTGGTGGGAGATGTGCGGAGGAGCCGGCTGAGTCTTCGCTGGGGTGCTGCTTCTGCTGCTGCTGTTCGAGAAAGGAAGGAAGGAAGGAAGCGGGGAGGGAGGGAGAGAGGAAGGAGGGACAAAGGGAAAAAGAAAGAGGTACGCAATTAATTTTGTGAAAACAAACAAACAAACAAACAAAAACCCTATCTCCCTGCTCAAAGCCATCCTGGAAACGCCTCTTCTCTTGCTCTTCCGCTTTACAGACCCTCCCCTGTGCACGCAGGAAGCCTCTCCTGAGCTCGCACCTCCTCTACGCTTGCTGCCACCACTGCAGACCCAGCGGATGGGAAGTGCGGCTCCAGAGCCACCGCACACCTGTGTCCAGACAGCTGGCTCTGCCCCAAACTCCAGACTGCCCTCCCCTAGGCAGCGCCAGGTTCTCATCTCTGCCCCCGGAGAGACCCAGCCTGTCCATCCTCCACCAGCCATGTTTCCTATAAAGCAATACCATTAAACCAAGGGGAGGAGCGTGAGGGTTTGAGTTCCAGTGCACCCTGTCTGCCCGCTACCTGGGAATGAAGACGCACAGAGAAGAGGTGAACCGAGCAGCTCAGGTGCTGCGTCACCCCTGCTCTCTGGAGGCCGCCACAATGGCCTTGGCAGGCCTGGCCCGCTGGGGAAGGAACAGCCTCCTCACCCTGCTGGTTTCCTCACCTGTCACGGACAGGAAAACGCAAGTCCCCGCGCCACCAGTCAGGCTGCGGCAGGGAAACAGCAGCAAAGGCACAAAGCCCCATGAGGCGGGAGGTGTAAGAAGTACGACCCCCTTTTCTTTGCAGCTCTCCTTCGTGCTACTTTTTGAACTTTCCTTTGTAATTTGGCAAAACAAGACAGACGAGGGCCTGGATCTCTCCTTGCAGGAAATCCTCTCTTTCTCCACACCCAGCTTGTTTCTTCTCTACCTCTCCGACCCACCTTGGAGGAAGTACATCTCAATGAAAAAACTTCAAACCAGAATACTCCTTGGTCCCAGTCTTCCTGCCTCTGGACATAGAAAGAGATGTAGCTTCTTCAAAACATCCTCCCTCTGAGGCCAAGCGCCTCCCTTCTAAGGCTTTCTTAACGCTCAGTGACCTCTATGGACCTTAGGTTTTGATTCCCTGACTCACGATTGTGGGGCAGGGGCGGGCTCCAGGGCTCAGCACCCTCAACTCTGTTTCATAAGCATTCTTCTCCTTCCTGCCTTCACTCCCTCGGCAGTCTCCAGGTATTTTAGCTCTCTGCAATGTCCTCTCTGCCCAACCCAACCCAGCCTGCCCTCTCCCCAGAGACCCAGCTCTCACTGGACTGCCCTTTTCTGTCTCCACTTCAGAAACACAGTGCCGGTGTTTTCAGCAAGGCCACTTGGGTCTCCTTGGGAACCCCTTACCCACTACCGCTCGCCTGTCCCAAAAAAGATGACAAAAGTCAGGCAAAAACAGAGCAGGCTGGCTCACCTTAAACTGTTGAGGCTTAAGCTGCTGCTGTTGTAGGCTGACAGCGGCTGGGAGAGGCTCTGAGATGCGGGCGGGGCCTGCACAGGTGGGAGGCTCTGGTGGAGCAGCTGGCTGGGGGACTGCGGCCGCTGTGGCCTCTGCACCTGAGGCTTTGGTGCCGGCTGAAGCTGGGCCTCTGGGGGGCCCTGTGGCGGCTGTGTGCTTGGACGCGGGGGCTGAGGCGGGGCCTCTGGGCGCTGCACCAAGTCAGGGTCCGGAGAAGGAGCTCGGGGCTGGGGCTCCGCCTGGGGCTGGGGTAGCGGCTGCGGGACCTGAGGGCAGGGGTCTTTAAGCACCACGGGCTCAAAAATCGGCTCTTTGCCACAGTCCTGGCTCTTCTCCTGGCTTCTCTCTAGACCAGATATCTTGGGGACAATTGGCCCTGCATCCTGGCTGTCATGTTCGGGTAGCGTGCCAACGCCTAACTCCGAATCTGCAGCGGGGAGAGCAGAGACAAACACAACAGACAATGACTGATAAGTGAGTGTGAAACAGGAGGGAACGCAAACTCCAAGACCAGAGCATACAGTCCCGGAGACGCAGTGGAGTCCAACCTTCCCGTCTGGCCTTCCCCACCTGCGGAGCCAGGGAAGATTCGGGAGCAGCCTTTGCCCCTGAGGCAGCCACGTCCTTATGGGGAGAAATGGGAACCAGCCCATGGAGGCTGCCTTCCAGAAAGTAGTCTATGCCTTCCAGAGTCTGAAAATAAACGTTTTCCCTAATCTTGAGAAAGCCTTTTATGAAGCAAAATCATTAAACAATAGCCCACAGCTGATTTTTCCCTTTTAAAAACAAATACAGTTCTTGAATATACAAAAGACAACTGCTTTCAACAGCAAATGAAGCAAGTGTTATTTAACCACACACAGATGCTTCTTCTTGGCCTTGCCTACCTCCTCCCTTTCCATTTTGACAGATGAGACACACTTGACATTTAGAGAAATAATTTTTGTTTAGCAAGTGCTACACTTCCGGTCAAGCATCAAACTTTTTGACACTTACCAAATGACCCCAGCGCGTCTGAGGTCAACAGTGCAAACATGAATTTAAACCAAATTTGCTGTCAACTCCGCATGCTAGAACATTAAAAGGACGCCCTGGACCACACCAGGGGTCCTCACCTACATGAGGACAAGGGGTGCAATGCTGGACATTGAGACTAAGCCTGGATGTAATAGTTAGGTAAAATTCTACAGTCATGAAAGAAACTTGGAAAACAGATGCTCCTGTACGAATTTAAAAGACATGCATACCACATCTAGAGCGGTGGTCAGCTGGTTACCTCAGAAGTCAAATTCCATGAAATCCTCTAACAGAATAATTCAAGACCATATGGCATTAAATATTTAAAAATGGCCCTATTCATAAGTACTTCTGTATACATCTGGAGGAAAAAAATCACCGTTCCCACATTTTTATACAAAAAGATCCATCCTTTTATTACTACACAACTTATAAAGAGGAAAAAAACAGATCCCACTGTTCTCTGAAAGGAGGGTATGTTTCAGGCATTCCTAAATGAACCACTTTGGGCGCAAGCTTTCTCTTCCCATCTCGCTGCACCGCGTGTGAAGAACACATAGTGTCCTCACCGGCCCTGTTGAATTCTGTTGATGTATTCATGTGTAAGCACTTCTCATTTTTCTTCCCTGGAATCTGCATCAAAGTCATCCATTACTTCCAATGTTCTTTTGGTTAAAAGATCCAACCGACAGCATGCACAAGAGCAGAACAAACTGTGGGTTTACAAACGAAGTGAGTCCTTGGCTAATTTGAACCTGGCTGACTCCAAGTCCCACTGACCAGCCTGGGATTTGCGCACGAATACGCTGCGAAAGGACAAAGCGCCCAATAGGGGCCTGGCGAAAAGTACGTCGGACTGCTGACATTCTGCTCACACATATTCCATCCAGTGCTGTCTAGAGAAGCTTTCTAGGAAGATTTTTACTTCCGGTAAGCTGAAATTTTATGAATTCCCAAAAGCTTAATTTCCAGTTTGAAGGCTGAAAGAGAACATCCCTATGTGGGCAGAACCCATATGAGCAGAAGAAGAGCCCTTCAGTCAGAAACGGAGGCCCTCGGCCTGCAGATACCCACTTCCAGGGGTCTGGCTCTGCTTCTCTGTGCGTGTGTGTGTGTTTCCCTATCATTTTCAAAAGATTTTCCACAGCAGGTAATTACAGGAGCCACCCCAAATCACAAGCTGCATACATTGCAAGCTGATTAGTTAGGTCTGGGGCAGAAATCCTAACATCACACAATACAAGAGATCTTCCATTTTCCTCAATGACAAATTCTATGTGCATAGCAGGAGTCTTCGCATTCTGACAGCTAATTTAGGATCATTATGCCCGCTACCACTGCTGTCCTTTAGTACTGCTTTGTTTTCTCTGGGCTGAGATGGTGAAGAATAAATACATCAATATTTTCTCTCATTAAATTTAAATTCAAACTCACGATCTCCCTCCAAAAATCAATGTCCAGACGAAGTTTCTCTCTGACATAAAAGAAAGTTCCGTTTTCAAGGGGATAGCATTTTAATTTACTTATACTGGTAAGGAAGTGTGTTAGAAACACATTAGTACTTCTTCATACACCTAACTTGATTACACGTATATCTTGCTCTTTATTTAATGAGCCTCTAGAATTTGGACGACACAGTCAGATTGGCAGAAGGCACCATGCAGGCTTGGGCTCACTTCCCACGGCTCTCTGAAGGCAAATGGAGTTGGCTCTCATGTCCCCTCTGTTGACCGGTTGTCTCAGTCCAACCTAAACACAGCCAGAGACAGTAAGAGGAGGGGGCTGAGTCACTGCCACCCCGACGACCACCAAGTGCACGGGGAGGAAAGAGTCTTCTCCAGCAAAACCTGCACATTGTTATGAAACAGTCTGTGGTGAATGACAGAAGGAAGAATGTAGAAGGCACAGAATTCTAGAATGAGACCAGAACCTGGAAGCCCACCTCCGTACTTCTCGCACCTCAGTGTGCACACAAATCACCTGCAGATCTGATTAAAATGCACATTCCTATTCAGTAGCTCTGGGGTGGGGCTCCAAGGTCTGCCTTTCTGAGAATGTCCCAAGTGATGCTGATGCTTGGACCACGCTGGCAAGGCTCTCATCCAGCCCTCCCTGACTAGATGGGGAAGAAGCCTAGAGAAGTGAAGGAACTGGCTTGCTGAAGTTACCCGGCTGCTCAATGAATCAGATGACTGGAGTCCTAGTCCTGCCACCACCAAGGGCTCTTCTCTGATTTGCACTGTGCTGCTCGCCAAGATGCAAAAATCCTAAAACAAGGTAGGTAATGGTAACTCCAGGATTCATTTAAAGCATTTATGTACAACCAGACAGTGGGAGGGCTTAGGAAAGTTACTAAGAGTTGCTGGAACACTGCCCTTCAACTAATCCAGGAAGCTATTGTCACCTCGTCAGTGTCCTGGTGCCACAACCTACCAGCAGGACAGGGAGAGATGTGCAGGCTGGTGGGAACTCTGGGGTCAAAACAGTTTTATGGCTCCCCATTTACACAAGTCTCCTGAGTCGCGTATTAGGCGTCATGCGCTTTTGTGGCTAATCGGTAATGCACTTCCTCCTCCTTTCAATTATTCAATGAATGTATCTTCCCAGTTAAGCTTTTCCATCTCAACAGTCAATTAGTCTTACCGTGCTTCTACCAAATTGGCAGGAACACATTTAAAAAGATGACTTTGTATTGCCGTGTGTGCTCTACGAAAGATGGGCCAGAAGATGGAATGTGCTGAGGTTGAAAGAAAGAAGAATGTGCCGATGGACTAGTCTTATTTAGAAGTGGTATTCATTACATTTTGAGGTTTAAAAATCTCTCTTCTTATGATTGTAAAAATGATAACATGCCACGCTACTAAAAGGCATGCAATTTAAAATGACACTACATAGTATACGGTGGAAAGGGTGAGTTTACTGCCTGTAAATGACATCTCAGTAAGCCTGACTCAAACGCAACAGGGTTTTCACAAATTTAAGGATAAATTAGGAGAAAAACGGTTTGATTTTGATACAAATCTGATACATGTTCCCTGGGGAAAATGGGCCCTCTTACACATTACCAGGAGAACGTAACCCTAGAACTTCTGTGGAGGGCAATTTGGCAACATTTTCCAGAAAGCTAACAGCGCTCCCTTGCTGTGCAAGGGTTCCTTGGTGTGCAAGGGTTCCTTGGTGTGCAAGGGTTCAGCTGAGAGACGCAATGAAGCAACATGGTTTGAACTGCAAGTTTGGAAACAACTCCACTGCAATCATCTGGGGACTGGAGACACAGACATTTGGTGCAACCACAGCCAGCACGGCAAATTCTGCAGTTATAAAAATGAATGAGGGACTCTGTATGAGAAATGGAGGGACACTAACATATATTCATTTTTACTTCATGCATAAATAGGCTCTGGAAGAATACACAAGAAACTACGAGCACTGGGTAACTGTTTGGGGGTTTGGGGAAGACAGTGAACTAGATGGACAAGAACCTGGAGGAAGGGGAGGTATTTCTGAACCATGTGATCATGTTACCTATTAAGAGTTTTATAAGACAATTAGTCTTACATTTAAAAACAGTCTGAGCAAGACAAAAAGAAAATGAAAAGCAAATAAAACTGGGAACTTGAATACTGGTATGATTATAGTGGCATGGCTACAGAGGTATAGTGGCATGAAAAGTATATTTTATATGAAGTAACAAAATATAATGTGCAAGTTTCAATAATTTCAGTACAGGAAATTTTATGAAAAAATATAAATGAGTAAAACTGACTTAAAAACAAACCAACCTGATCATAAGAGAATACTGAAAAAGTACTCAATAATGAACATTTCTGCCCCCAAAAGGTACCAGGTGCATACAGTGTTACAGACAAGGTGGACTAAACCTGTAAGAAACAGATTATTCGTGTCATTTAAATTGAAAACCCACAGCAAACATACAACAAAAAAGAGGCAAAAGTATTATTAACAAACAATATATAATCATCTAGCTTGAAAACACAGACAATCAGCTAAAAAAAATATTAGAACTAGTAAGAGCTCAATAAGGTAACCAACTAAAGAAAAACCACAGGTATCAGTAACTTTTCTACATGTCAGCAATAGTGAATAAAAAATAAAATTTAAAAAAGGGTCCCCTTTACAATAACAAAAATCATATAATACTTGGGAATGAAACTACAAAGATTACAGAAATATGTCCTCAAAAACGCTTACAGAACGTGTGTTGAAGGGTGTGCCGTAGTGCAAAAGAAAGAGAAACAGGTCGAATCGGTAGGCGGTGGATCTCCCTCAAGGACATAACCCCGGGGAAGGGGGGGTTCAGAATGGCAGGGGGTTGTTTGGCTGTGACAGTGAGTGAAGGGCACTGGGGGCTCTTGGGAGTAAGAGATGGGGGCAGTGAGAAGGACACCCCACACAGCATCTTGTGTCACTGTCCAAGTCTCACTGGGCATCTGCACAGCTGACAAACCCAGACCCTAAGTACACGTGTGTTTGCACATGAACTCATTATTCTTTTGATGTGGTTTTAACACGCAGTGGATTTTCCAGGAGTGCAACTATTGTACATATGTCTGTTACATCTTGGGTCACTCATCATTTGGGAAAATTATGACATCACCAGTGGTAGGCTGATCCTTGTATTTGAATTACCCCTACCCACACACCTGGAAGAGCCAGCATTCCATTCCATGTGTAGAGTCAAGCGTCTGGCTATTTCATTGTCTTTGCATTTCATAAGGGCTTTATATGCATTTTAAATTATGTGTATAGATAGCTATATTAACCATAGAATTCAGTTCAAAAGGAAAGAATAGGAGTGTTTTATACAATACTGCTTATGTTACAAAGAGGGCACTGGGTGAGGTAGGGTTAAGATTTGATGCACTATGTCTCAATGATGAACTATCATGTTTCTAGAAATCTAATAACGTACCAAAGAAATGAGGCAACTACCTGAAGTGGTTGTTGTGGAAATTAAATTAAGTCATGTTAAGTGCTTTCCACAATGTAAAGCACAAAATAGGTAAGTAATCAATGTTCCCAAAAACTATTATAGAAAAATATTTAATGTGATGGAAAATACTTCATGACAAAATTACTATTAAGTAAAATAAAGCACGCTATCATCAGTATATACAGTCTCAATAATGAAAATTATCTGTGTGAATGTATATATATGAGAAGAGAAAAAAGATGAGAGAGATGTACATCAAAATGTTCATTGCAATGCCATCATCCAGAAATAACCATTGCTTTTAATGCTTAAACTTGTGTTTTTTTAACTTTCCAAATTTTCTACAGTGAATGTGCATTATTAGTGTAAAAAGAAAAAAAGGGATTGTGTTTTAAAATGAGTCCCTTCATAGATAACACACCTCCATATTCAAAACAAGTCAAGTGAAAGTGTTCAAGTCTTTGAACTGCCCCACCTACTGGATGGGTTTTTTAAAAGACTGACTTACTTTCAGGGAGAGGGGAAGAGAGGGAGAAAGAGAGGGAGAGAAACACTAATGTAAGAAATGTTAGTTGGGTGCCTCTTGTACATTGGGCACTGAGCCTGCAACCCAGGCATGTGCCCTGACTGGGAATCGAACTGGCGACCCTTGCTTTGCAAGATGACACCCGACACCCAACCAATTGAGCTACACTGGTGATGGCAGATTTTTTTTTTTTTTTAAACTAAAGCTCCTCATCCAGAGAACAGATCAATATTTGCCTCTCAGAAATAAGAATAGGATATGGCATGCCTTATCCTTCCAACTACTCCTTAGCATTTCTAACTGGTTCTAACTGGGTGTATTTGGACAGAATGGAAATGGTGGGTATTTTTGGTAGTTGTAGTGGTGATGGTGGTGGAGGAGAAAAGGAGAAAAGGAGAAAAGGGAGGAGGAGGAGGGAAGAAACACTCCCAAGGCACATTTCTGAGCTGTTGGTGTTTATGTCTTTATACTCGATACTTACTACCCAAATCATTACTGCAGCAAATATGAATGAGCCTTAAAGACATCCTGAAAGCCATGTGGAGCACTGGCCCTAAGGCCATGCATACATCCGTCCATCCATCCATCCATCCATCCATTTGTATTTCTGAATCAGATGATTCATATCATCTAGAAAAGGACATCTCCTATTTTAAAATTAGTCTATCTTCTAAGTTCAGTTCTCTACTTATTTTGTCCAAGTGATAGAACCAGAGACCTCACCACATAGAAGGAATGAAGATTTCAACCAAATAAGAAAATAACCCAGACTTTAAAGAAACATGGGAACATTAATAAATGTTGAAATGCTCAACAATGAAAAGCCCCAAAACATATGGAAGCATCAACTTTCTGTGAATCAATATGTAATTATTTCAAGCAACTAACAATACCTATTCTTTAAACATTTTCTGTCTATCCTGTTACCTCAAACAAAAATCTCCTTTTTAGTGAAGACTGCATACTTTGTATATACTTACCGAAACAAAAATTGCACTACTGAGTTAATTTAGCAATACCTTTCCCCAAGTTTTAGATTCTACTTCAAAAACTACGGTCCAGTAGTATTTGGCAGACAAAGTCTATCTTCTCTAACATACACTTCCCTTTATTTTCCTCCTCTCTCTCTGTTCTTCAAATCATTAAACAGAGACCAGTTTGTTCCATTAGCAGATTCAATTACTTGAACGAATGGAAGGGTGACATTTGGTCTTGCAGCTCTTCTCGGTCACCGAAACTGTACAAATAAATTGAGGAAAACCCACTGTTTGTTCAAGGCAAATTAATTTTCAAACACTGCAAGAGTGGGAGATCAGGGGAATGATGGGTGCTTGGCAGGGCTCAAAGAGATTCCAGTTTGTATAAACATTAATTACCATCTGGGAGGCCACGCTCTGGGCTGAAGGCTGTACGGCAAACCTCTGAGGGCCTCCG
Organism: Anoura caudifer; assembly: GCA_004027475.1. Classification (NCBI taxonomy): domain Eukaryota; kingdom Metazoa; phylum Chordata; class Mammalia; order Chiroptera; family Phyllostomidae; genus Anoura; species Anoura caudifer. The sequence goes on from PVKU01000494.1 coordinate 47,556, forward strand.
GGTTCCTAGTAAAAGCAAAGTCCTACACAGGAAAGAAACAGCTGTTGCATCTGCCAACGCAGCAGCAGCCCCTGGGAAAGCTGTGTGGAGACCAGCGGATGAGACACTGCCGTTATTAGAGAAGCTTGTTTGGACATCGTGTAGTTGGCCAGATTAACCCAGGATAGAGGTTACTCTGGTAAGGGTTAAAGAAAAATCAGCAGACTGTGGGTGAGGGCATTTAAACTTGTTTCCAGTTTATTCCTTGTAAACATCACACCAAAAAGCATCAACCCTTAGGCGCATGCCCATGTGCCTTCAAGGGGAGTATCAACCTTGACTGAGGGTGCAGACGAGAACCCATCCAAATGGCTTCTGCCTACAGAACAAAGAGCCCTTAAAGGTCAGCCTAAGCTTGCGCACATTTAATTTCTTTCACAGCCTCTAACAAATAATAGCAATGAAGGACCATGGTGATGAAGGATCAAAGTTAGAATGCGGGAAACAGTCTGTGATGTATTGGGGGTGGTGATGGGGGCACACAAAAAAACCTTCAAATAAACCCACGGGTGTTGAGGTCATATCTAATCCTTGCACCTTTCACTTCATACAAGGAAGAGACTAATTAGTGTCACTGCATATGCCCGGCACTGTGCCAGGTCTTAAGGATACAAAGATGAACGAGAAACAGCCCCTGCCTTCCAGGAGATGGTGGCTGAAGACGCAGAACAGAGCACAGAGGAAAAAGATGTGGAATTGGCAGTCAGGAAACCCACGGCCTCCACCTTCAGTGTTTGCTCTCTGTAAGGTCCAGAGATCAGCTCAGATAATGAGAGCTACTGAAGATATCTGCTGTATTTTATTGACTCTGAGCTGCAGATGGTGAGGCTCTTTATCAACAGCATGTCGTGCTGTACTGGTCCTGGGGATCGGTCTTGGGCCCACACAACTGGACTGCGTTCTGGGATGTGTAGACACCCGACACGAGAAACAAGGAATAAAGGATGAAATCTCCGATCACTTCTGAGAACGCTGGGAAAATGCCAAATACCAGTTTCAGAGAAAGCCCAAGCTTTCATTTTGGCCTCAAAGGCACACCTCCATTACCGTTGCTTGTGTCCTCCTGGCAACCTCAGGATGCGCCAGCTGGCCTCTCGGGACATGATCACCTCATGCTTGGCTCCAGTCCCTGGTGCCTCTCCGCCTCTGTCCCCACCCACCTCCAGGGGTCCCAGCTTCCTGTCCCATCCTAATCAGCCCTGCCTGGCTGTTGACCAAGCACCCAGATGGCACAGTGCACACACATGCACCCACACCCAAGCACAAACACCAGTGCACTCCCAGGATTTCACAGGACACTTCCGTGTCTGCACGTCAGTCAGAGAGAGGGTCCTAACACGGAAAGGTTCTAAAAGGATTTCAGCTGAACTGGCAGGCACTCATACAACCTGCTGTGCCCACTGAGTAAGGAGCGGAGCCAAGGACAAGGCATCACCATCACAAAGCCACAGCTCACGTTCCTGAGACTCCAGGACAACCAGGAGATCCTGGGCTTATTTTGGAAATTGTCCAAGCGGTGAGACCATGGCACTGAACATGAATAGCAACTTTAGATGTTTGGTTAAAAAATATATAGTTTTCTTACTACCTAATCATCCTACCTTCCACATGAAGAACCATCAAGCGAGGGTATGAGGGAGAAGAACCGAAGGCAATCTTTCTACAGGCGCCCCCTCTCCAGTTTGCATCGCCAAGTGTAAACAAGGACTCGGAGCTGTCAAGTTCCCAGATGCTCCCAGATCTGCGTGTAGCCCTGACACCTGCCTTGCTCTCTGCTGCCCACACACGCTAACATCTAATGTCACTGCCCAAGGTTCCCATGTTCAAAGCCAGTAGCAGCAATAAACGTGAGGCTGATCTGACCCTGGCCACCTTCTGAAGCAAAAATTCTTTGGTAAAATGCATCCTTGTCATATGGTGTCTCAAGGTAATAAGCAATTTTTCTTGGCTCTGTACACGTCTGCTGTATCACTGTGTTTTTGATATTACAGGGCTGTGGAATGAGGCATCCAGCTAATGATGTTCCCACTCTAAAAGCTTAGTACGCCCATTCATGTTTGCAAGCAATTGATTGGCTCTCAGTTAAATCCTATTCTCAACCCTGAACTTTACCAAAGATTACTTTCTCCAAGACAAAGGTAAAAGCAACCAGCACCAAACTGTCACTGAAATACTGTCAGTCACCCTGCTTTGTACACTCAGACTCCTTTTCATCGGGTTTTGGGCACAGATTGGACACTCACTGAGACCCACTTAGTAAACAGGCTGGGTGGTGCATGCAAGTGATGACACGTGAGAACCTCCACCTTTCAAGGCTATCCCTAGGCATTCCTCAGCTCCTTGGCCCTCCATACAAACACTCCTCACCTTCAAGTTTCTGCTGAACCTGTGCATGCATGGCTCTGATGAGCCAGCAGGGCTTCGGCTGGGCACAAGCACCACCAGGCAGCGCTGGCTTACTCCCTCACAGTGTCAGAGCCTGCAGAAGCATGCACACCTTATCCCTCTGGAATGAAGGTCACCTGCATCACACAACATCCCTGCAACTACTTCCTTTCCCTCAAAATCACTCCGCCTTCAGGGTCCAGGTATCAAAAGGAAGGTCTCAAATTCCTCTGGTATGAAGGAACGATTCCTCATAGTAGCAACTAAGTCTTTATGTTCTGGAAGGGAGGGAGGGAGGAATCACAAAATGCCAAAGCCTGTGGACTACTCTGGCCTTGGGCTCATCTTGGGCCAACAGAGCTGCAGAGGACATGGGTGGCTCATTCCCACAAGCAACAGCAGTGACCTCAGTCACTTTTCTACCAAGTCCCCACAGCTGTCACTGGGTGTGTAGTAGAGGAGGAGGCTATTCCTTCAGAGTATCACCAAGCAACCTGAAAAGCAATGCTTTCCCAATGCATGGTGGGAAAACCCCGGAGCCACTTCTGCCCTGTTCTCAGCAGGTCGCTGCTAGGAACAGGCTTGTCGTTGGGGAATATCAACCGACCATCCTTTGGCAATGAAAGCGCAACCGGCACTCGGGCAGTCCTTCCTGCCTGTCCTCCTGGGGACAGGTGACAGACCTCAACCCCAAGTCTGTCCCACCCACCAGCTGTGGCCCATGGGGCCTGGGTGCTGCCAAGCTCCTGCAATCTCTGACTCACTTACGTGTGAGCACCACAGATGACTCCAGACTGAATCTATGGAAGTTGCTTTTTTCCTGATTCCATGGAGCCTCTGGTTCTTTAGTTAAAGGAGGAGGAGCAGGGAAAAGAGGACTTTGACAGTTTCCCTAAGTAAGTTTTGACCTTTCTGGTCCAAACTGCCTACCACCTCATACTATGATCCCAATCAACGTTTTCTACAGCCCTGCTATTCTGAGTGTGGTGCACAGGCCAGCAACACTCGAATCGCCAGGGATCTTGTCAGGAAGGTACATTCAGGGCCTCCACTCCTGTGCATGTTGAAGTTTCCCAAGCATGGTCCTACAGTCCTGCTCCGGGGTTAGAGAGCCTCAGCAAGCTCCATCGCTGAGGGGGTGCCACCCCCAAGGTTGCCAGTCCTTCGTGTCTCCATCTCCCAAGACCCGCCCGTGGAAATAACTTCCTTCACCCCTTTCCCGGGTGGGTTCCCACATAAGTTGCTGCAGGGGTGGGGTGCTGGGAGGTGGTGATGTTGTTCCTGGATCAGAGGCCACCTCCGATACTGAACATCAGTCACGACAGCCAGCCACAGGGAGCCTTATTCATAATCTCTCCCATCCCGGCTCCACGCATTCACCAGAGCCCTCACCACAGAGTAACAGGGAGTCCGAGTCCCGTCCCAAAGAACAGACAGGAGCCACCTTCAGGGACCACAGGAGAGGGAGCAGATTCACTGCGAATGGCATCCTGGTGAGAACCGGACCGAACGATGCACACCTGCAGAAGAAACTTTCCACCTGCAATGGCCTGGGCTGCTGTCTAGGAAACCAAGCTAATGTTCCAGTTTGCTCTTCCCAGGAAGTGGCCAAGAGGACACTGGATAAGCAGGATAAGAATTCTGAGGAGTTAGCCATGGAATGGGAAGAAGCCTGGACTGGGCGACTTCTGAGATTCTCCGAGCTTCCAAATAAGGTGCTGGTAGCACACTCCTCAGAAGAACATCATTTCTTTATTTTCCTCTACTTCTCAATCCTGTGAAATATCTCCCCTACAGGTTCATGAACACCAGCTGTGGATCTGCACAAGTTTTGATAAATGCCACATCTTAAGTAATTATAGACTAAGAATCTCTTAAGATTACAGATATAATTTTCTTTAGGAAAAGAAGTAAATCTGTTTATCCCTAACCATGATTTTTGAAAAGCTGAAAGAGATTTAAAAAAAATGGAGTGAGGGGGACTTATGTGCTGTTCCCTATATTTGCAATATTTTATCTTTTTTAAAAGGCAAGGCTATCAATTCTTAAACTGATTTTCTACAAACCATCAATGCAATAAATACTTGGTGGGAAAATAAAATCTCTTGCCAGTATTATCTGTGCTATTATTTCACCACTTGTCACTACTTCACTTCATTGCCCTCAGTTTTTTGGAGGAAAAGGAAATGTGCTCAAATGTAAAATTTGAAGCTACATGTCTATTCGGTCCAGGAAAGGAGGGAGGGCGGTGACGACTGGCACCTATCAGAAACCTGTGGGCCACAGGGCAGCGTTCCGGACTCCTACACTACCTACCCGCCTGAGTCACCCGTGAAATCTCCAGTGATCAAACTCCTCCTGTAGAAACAAACAGTGGGAAATGGTAGCTGTCCCTGGATGGGGACGGAGCTGGAGTTAGGTCACCAGAACAGTCGGGCCGCCTCTGACTTACAGCTATAATCCTGAAGGGAAATGCCGTCAGACAGCCAAGTCGAGGCTTGCGACGCATATGACACAACGACTTAAACTCTCCTGCAAATGCCAGCCCTTTATCTTCAGAGACTCAAAACAGAACAGCAGAAGGTAACGGTGCCTTCATTTGTGTCTTCTTCAACTGCCCAAGGACCACGTCACCCAGCTGTCTCACCATCATCCCCAGGCTCCAGGTGACTAACCTCAAGCCTATCCTCTCATCCCCATATCGTCTAAGCTCAGAATCACAGAATCTGTTTATTTTCATTCCCCTTTACATTAATTGGTGGCTCAGGTGTGAATTACTGCATCTATGATGCCATTTTTAACACATGTAAAACAATGGCTGTAGAATCTGCTGTTCCCCGGCAGTCTGAGCGAACTTTCAAAATGTAGTCAGATCATGCTGCCAATCCCCTGTTCAAAACTCTCCAATGGCTTCTCCTCCCAAGTAGAATAAACCCCCGAGGGCTCACCGGGCCCCTGCTGCACTCCTGCTTCACCCCTGACCACCATCCAGGGCTCCCCGCTCCGGCCCTCTCCCTTCTGCACACATGCAAGGGCTTCTGAAGCCCACCTGTCCAAGGCCAGTTTGGTGATGCCACGCCGCTAATCCTCCTCCAGTCACCACAGCCCCTGGCACCTGCCCTAACCCTGTGATCAACTTCTATCCTAGAGACTTTAATGCCCTCAGGAATTACCGGGCACTTACTGCTGGTGTTGTCATTGGCATTTCGATTTGCACACCTAGTTTTTTCAGAGGACGAGAGAATCTCTTACAATCTCTCTATATATTTCCATCTCAAACAGAATGCCTTCCATATAGTGAGTACTTGATAAATATTTGATTTTTTTAGATGCATAGTAATCAATTTATAAAACCTAAGCAAATTTCTTTATATCTGCAATTCAAAAGGAAAAAAATCACTATAATGAGAAAAACACTCAATAAACAATTATACATTGTGCCAGAAAAATCATGTTTTTTGGAGTCATTTCCATAATTGAACATTATACTGCAATAAAATAATAGTGTATAACACAAGCAAATGTAAAATAATTGGAAGCCATTATGAAGTTTAAGGATCCATTTTCGATATATAATAAAACTAATGTTCTATTCTGAATCATAAAAGATTCTAATAGCTTTTGGGGGGGTTGGTATAGCAACAAAAAATAGCAGGGCAATCAAAAGCACATAATGTTAAAGGAGAGAGAGATGAATAGTCCAAGGTAGGGAAAGCTTCCTTAGGTTTATGCGTATGGTCTGCAGGCTGGATCTGAGAGAGTGTGCAGACCCGATGCGTACAAATACACCTTCATATGTACTGAACAAATGAACGAGAAAATGTAAGTAGTCATTAACCTGGGGATACTTACGGAGAGGTGCCAGAGGATTTTTATTTTTCACCTTCTGCGGGATTCAAATTTTCAACAGAACGCTGGGTTCACATCCAGAAATGTGATACTGAGCCAATCACTGTGCAATCAGCCTAATACACTCATTATGAGAAAACCACGGTAAAGATCTTTCAAAAAGTAGCCAAAAGGAAACGCTAAACATTGGAAAACTACTTAGCAATGAAACGCCAAGGAGCGCCGAATGCCAGAAAGAATTATACTTGAACAATATGACATGGGTTGGGGGGAGAAACAGGGTTAGTCCTGATGTAATAAAAATTTCTACGATTACAAAACAGAACTGGGAATCATACAAGTGGAAGATCATAAAATATTTATAAAATAAGGATTTCTCCATTAAGTAGGGGGATAAGAGTTAATTTTTTTAAAGCTGAAAAACATACTCGAAATTGAAAATTTAATAGTCAAATTGCAATTTCCCTGAGGAAATGTATCATTGCAAAAGAACATGAAGGATAAAAACAGGTAGCAACTTAAGAACCCTCAGAAGGGCCATACTGGACCACATCCTGGTCCTCAGCTCTTTCACTCACCACAGCACCGCTCACACGGGAGACCTTGATCCTGGCAGAGGTAAGAGCGCCCCCTGCAGGAGACAGGACCACTGTGGGGGACCAGGCACTACTGCCCAGCAATGAGTCACCCATGGAACTCAGACACTTCAACTGAACAGACACAAAGATGTCACTGGAGCCTAAATGACAGGGACTTAAAGTTCTTGTTGCTGTTTCTAACATGCCATCTGTCTTTAGCTCATCTGCTGTACCCAGCCCTACTCCTCAGCCCCAACAGCAGCATGCACCTAGCAGCCACGTGGAACTTCACAGTCTGCTCATCACTCCGTGTTCACAGAGGCCACGGTGGCCACTGGAACTTAAATGTGGCTGTTCCTTACATTTCCCCCTTGTTCAGGTGCAAAGGAAGGCTTTTAGTTCTAAAACAGAACTGAGGGCCATCCTGAAGTCTTGACCTTAAACCTCAAAGATGGGAGGAGGTAATGCACAGAGAGAAAGTAAGATAAAACAGTGGCATCAAGCTAATGTCCCCAAACAAGGAATGTACTAGCCCACGACCTTGGTGGCTTCAAAGGACCATTGCACAGAGAAGCATGACCCCTGCACCACCGAGAAACGGAAGAAAGTCATTCGCCCTGGAAAATCTATCTGTAGTTACTGTCATTGGTTGTTTCTGTAGATCCTGAGTTGCTCAGATCTATCTATCAATTACTTCCTCCCTAAACCACACTTAGGACAAATGATTCCTGCTGAAATCTGGTGTTTTCAAAGCACTGGGCCTTGTATTCAAATATCCCCTGAGGATAGATACACCTATCACCCAAGGACTTCTGAAAAATGAAAAAAATCTGAAAATATTTTGCAAACACTAGGGGCTCAAAAATACAGCAGTTTATTTCTTCTCTTACAGAAAAGGGAGGAGGGAGAAATTATCGTTTATTCCACATTTTTAACCATCCCTTCTGGTTCTTTTGGAATGCTAAGCAGATTATCTGCTTTAAATCCCCCTACTCTAGAAGTGAGGATGCTTCCAGGCCAAGCAGCCAGAGCCAATGGGTTGTGGGGGACCCAGCCAAGACTATGGAGCAGTTACAAAGGTCACTTCAGATACAGTTTTCAAATCAGTCAGCATTGGGAATGGGGGAGGGGACTGGGACTAGATGCAAATGAAATAAAACCTGTCACCTGCAAAAGTGTGTCCTGACTAGAGGCAATGAGATCTTAACCCTCTGGAATGCACTGTAAATTCCGTAATATAACTGAGGATGTTTTCCCCTCAAAACCCCAGATCCATTTCATGGCAAATGCTAAAATCTTATGAGTATAAAGAAACACAATTTTCTGCCTGCCTTAACAAAGATGTAATTATAGAGCACACAGCCTGAAGAAGATGCACCTTGGCGAGTTTGTGTAGTAGCAGATTTCATGAAGAAACTAAAATTAAACAATGGGAATCCCACTATAAATAGTAGCTGCATTGGTGAAACTCATTTAAGAAATAGATGGAGAAGCTGAAATAATGTAAGTTCAGTTTGAATCTCTCCCTAAATGAAAAGAACTTGGATTCCACCTTGTGACACAATGTTGAAAGGCTCTATATTACAGTTGAAAAACTAACTGAGTTCAAGTTCGGGTTATGCCACTAATTAGCCAAGCGACTCTGAGTCACTTGATTGCACTGGGACACTGTTTTATTTTCAATTAAGGCCACCAACAAGTCACACACATGGTAACAAGAAGAGGTAAAATTTTATTTGTAAACCACACACTGGGTGAGTAAAAATACTTGCCTTCCCTCCATGCTGTTCCTAAAGCAACTGTGTCTTAAATAGACATTAGCTGAAAAATAAGAACCAGTTCAAACTCTAGCTTTCAGATTTTAGAGAAATCTGCTAAATATAACAAAGAACCAGACTTAGAAAATATTCTTCTGGCCAGAGGGCACTTTGGAAAATGGCTAGATGAGCCAAGTCTGTCTCTTTAACATTTATTTTCATTTCTCCTAGTAAAAACAAATCTTTAAGACTATGAGCTTCCTTGAAAGTGAGCAGGTATTATAACTCATGCATCTTCATATGCCCAGTGCCTGGAATACTTTCAGAACACAAAAGATGTTTTACCGATCAAGAGAACAACAGAATGAACAAACAGGGGCTGCTATAAATGCTTGTTCTGAAAACATGAATTTGTTCCAGTGTGAAGTGAAGGCTGTGTGTGCTGAGTGCAGCTGTGCCGCAGGAAACCCCAGGGGATGCGGAAAACTGCACCAGCTGAGCCAAGCCCAGGGAAACACACTAACCACCCTACAGCTGCTCCGTCACTGCGGAGGCAACGCTCAGGTAACCCTCCTCTCCACTGTCCATTCCCACAAGCCAACGTCAGGCTTTTTTTCAAGGCAGATGCCGTAGGTATTGCAGCACCGATGCACTTAACCATGTGACGTGTGTAAACCTAAGTTACTATTTTTAAAACGTTCCTACCTCCCCCCCCCAATCTCTCAGTGATGAAATTTTTGTGTCTCTAACCCATTTTCCCCATAAGTCATGGTACTTAGTTCCCCATGGTACTGCCATGTAGTTTTGGTTGTTCTGTTGCGCGGAATGCAGTGATCTTTTAGGAAAACGTAGGCAGTACCATAGCAGAACTGACTGCACAATTACGTAAATTCATGACAGAATGAATGTCATCTTGCAAAGATTATCTGAGAACAGATCAATAGCCAGTCCAGGGAAAAGTTTTCAGGGGGCTGCGAAAGGCCGTCTAGGTACTGTCCTCTTCAGCCCACTACCATTCAATTTGTTAAACATGCAGAATTTGAGAATAAATATTCTTGACTCACTCACTCAACAAACGTATGTGTATCAGGCAGTTACTATGAGTTAAGTGTTGAAGAGAAAGACAACGAGAGGTGATTACTATCCTAGCGGAACTCGTAACTGAGTTGGAGGTAAGACATAAACAGCTATAATGCGAAGCGGTAAATGGTCTAATAAAGGTATGACCAAGTCCTCTGAAATTTCAAAGGAAGGAAGGACTAACTTTTAATGACAGAAATATGAATCCCTAAAGCTCAACAAGTTGAAACGATGGGTTAAAAGAAAAAAAGTTGGAGCTACAAGAGCACCAATTGTTAATTGTCCCCCTAAGACCTGTAGGGCTCAAAAACCTGCTGCTGCTAAGCCTGGCCTCTCCTCTCCTTTCTTTGAAAACAGTTGGTATTTGCATTCACCTTGCAGTAAGCTCAAATCAGTCAAAGGCAAATTAAGATTTGGCTGTCTTAATAAAAGTGCAGAACCAAGAAAGCGGGGATGACGGCGGTGACTAAAGCGTGTCCGGCGGCGCAGGCTCTGCAACCCTGACTCAGAGGGGGCTGCGTGGCAGCCGGAAAGAGGGCAAAGGATGGTGAACAGAGCCAAAGCCCGGTCTCCCTGGGAGTGGCGGCGGGAAGGGGGAAGGGTGGAGGGCAGCTGTCCTTAGGAAGAGGAAGTAGACTTGTATCACATGGCCCCAAGGGGAAAGAAAGGCTACGTGGGGAACAGACATCAGTCCAACACGAAGGAGACTTTTCTAAGAATTAGAGCTGCCCAAAGATGGGACAGAGCTCCTGAAAAGGCCTCTTGCAGATGTTCAAGAACAGGCTTTGTGCCCATCTGGCAAGAAAGCTGCCGACAGAAGATTTACACATCAGACCGATGGCTGAGTCGAGATCACCTTTCAGATCTTCCTCCAACCAAAAGGTTCTATGGGTCCAGTTATTCACATTTAGCTTTGTGATTCAGGCACTTTGGGTGTCTCACAACTCTTCTCTATGACATGACTGTAGAGCCAGACACATCACTGAAATCAGGCCACCTGACCCTTTCTACAGAAAGAATCTGTGATACTCACAAGAAAAACAAAAAGCATAAGAAATCAGTGCAGAAGAACACCCAGAAGTAGTCAGTCAATGTATGCAATGCTCTCTCGGCCAAAGACTTTCCACCACCCACTTCTCCCCTGGACCCTTGCAATGAGCACTCCCAGGAGGTGGGTAAGGACTCAGGGGAAGGGAGAGGCTGTGTCGTGCTTTCACACTTAGATGCCTGCAGGCTCTTCTTTACAGACCAAGGCTATCCTGAAAGGAAAATTCATTTCAAGCAAGGTGAGTAGCTGGTAAAAGCAGATCTTGCTTTGTTTCTGGATTACTGAGATCTTTCCCCTGTGAGCACCAAATCCCTTCTAGATGTTTCCATGGCTGATACGTGGGGAAGATGGAAAAAGACCAGCATGAAACATCCCTTAGTACAGCAGCACCAGAGCACACGTGGTCCTGCCAGGAAACCCGCTGCTCCGAAGTTTCTCTAAAAGGATGCCCAGTGCAGTGTGGGAGTGGCCTCGAAACCTGGCCGAGTCACCAGAGTGACTGAAGGCAAATGAGAACTCCCAGGGGTGGGACCTCCACAAAGGGGGAACCTGGAATACACCCCGCACCTCACGTGCCACACAAATGTAGAAAAGCCATTTTAACCAGATTTATTTCCTTCCACTTGAACAAGCTTAATTCAGTGTGTTGAGGATATAAGTGACTAGAAAAGTCACACCAAGTTCCAACATCACCTTTTCCAATCAGGAGAGATGGGATAAAACGCCCAGGCAGCATACGAGGCCGCCTCTCCTCCCTGGGCTGTCCCCACCGCCCAAGGACTGACTGACTGTGGCGGCTGGCAGCCTGCAGCAGGGGTCCCCCAGCCACTTTTGTCCCCAAGTTCAACCTGGGTGGCCACATGTGGATTTCAACTGGTTAAAGTACCCTTCAAAAGTTCAACTTAATTTGTTAGCTCCTTAGGTCCAACACACAACTTTACACACATTTGTATGTCATCTGTCCAAAAAGTTGAAGAAAAAAATACTTTATATGCACTAAGAAGAAAACAGCGCTAATCTACCTACGTGCTTCCGTGGAGCCTTTCACCTGCTCAGGCAGCAGCACCTGTTTCTCTGACCAGTCAGAGACCACCTGAAGAGTTACCGGTTCTAGCACACGGGAGAAGCAGCGGGAGGGTCACTGCTCCCCTCCCACCATCAAGGACAGAACTGCCCCTCACCGTATGCTTGTGAATGTACAAGATGGTGTCCGTAACCTCCCTCTAGGACTCGGCTCCCTGAAAGACTTCCTGTCCCGGTTCGTAGGAGAGCTTGCGGAAAGGCCCACGAAGTTTCAAAGCCTCCTAACCGCACTTCGGAGCCTACAGATGGCTGGACCGCACCTTCCAACCTCGGTTTTCAGTGTGTGGATTTTACCTGACCAAGGGCTGGTTTAAGAATGTTTTCAGTAGAAACCTTCGGCAGATGACTCTGTTAATTCCTACTGCCTAAATTTTAAAATATAATTAATTTGTATATTAAAATGCTTCTCTTTATTGCTAATTGGCTGCAGAATAATATTCTGACTACATTATAATATTTTACTGCTAATTGAAACATCAATTAAAGGAGCAATGACTTTCTTCCCCTGTTCAAGGTGACCTTGAAGCCCCACGGCCCTGAAACAGACCAGTTCTTCTCTTTGTCACCCCTCCTGGGTCCTCCTCTCTGGATTCCCGGTCATTTTGCCTTCTTGTACACTTGGGAGAGGAAGCGAGGTACGGGGGCAGAGCAATAAAGAAAAATGCATGGCAGTCCCCTCTGCAACTATCCCTCCCCCCATCACTCATGAATGACAACTGGATATAAATTAGGGTAATTATATCCCATACTACAAGTAATAGAGCAAACTAGGCCTCAAAAATACATTCCTCTGACTCAAAACCAGAAACATGACGTTCTGATTCCATTTGAATTCTAGTGGCTACACAGAATCCACCCTGGAGATGCTACTAGAAGATGCAACATTGGAGAAACTGAATGTCCCAGGGACTCTCTGCACCCAGGTGCTCACGTCTACAGAAAGCGGCTGGCTGACGCCGGCCAAGTCTCTGCGCTACTGCTAAGCACGTGGAAGATGCAACCAGAACATGCTGGAGGGGTCACAGCCTGCAAGGGTTGCCAAATCCAGTGACTTCCACTCTTTCTAGCTCCCTGCTTGTTCCGCTTGTCGCTGCTGGCTGCGGTCTCCGCCAGGAATTCATTAGGGAAGTAAAAAGAAAATAATTTTTGTCCCTGTGAACAATTACAGTTAAGGTTGTGGACAGTTTGGGGTGTCCAACGTTTTGGCATCTCTGGGCCACACATTAAATACATTGCAACGTATAATCACAAAAGAAAATCTCTTGATGTTTTAAGTAAATTTACAACTTTGTGTTGGGCCACAGGCTGGAAACCACTAAGGGCAGAAGTTTTGGTCAACGGGGACAGTATGGTGAACAGTAAGATTCTTTCCCTCCGTGCAAGTACCGAGATGACAGGGCGTTTGTGAATGCCCATGAGTTCTTGGGAGGATGAAAGGGTGAGGAGGCCAGGCACCGGGAGCCGAAGGGCAGATTTATGACTCCAACGCACAATCAATCTAGGGGACGTCGAGAGCTTTCTAACAGTCGGAGATGCACTTTGTGGAAACAATCTCCTTCCAATTACATGAAATAGGAAATACAACTCTGACAAGCTGGCTTTAGGAATGTAATGAACAGCACAGACATTTCTCACTCCCATTACAGGTCAGTGGTGCCCCCGGGGCTCTCTTCGCCATGGACGGAGTCCTTCAACTCCTGGCTCATCCATCAGAACAAACCCCTCGTTAAGTCATTCCTGTTTGGACGGATTCACAACTGTACGTGAAAAGCACTGACCCGACATTTAAAAGATAGGGATGAACTTCACTTTAAAACATTTCTGTTATAAATACACTTGGACCACATCACTAATTTTGGAAAACTGAAAACAAAAAGTACCTATTCCCAACCTCCTAAAACAATCAGCAATGAAGCATGCCTGTTACTACTTCATCTTTCCCTTCAGTTTGTACTTTATATTATTTGGTACCATAAGTGTTTCTTACTAACATCTATTCTTCCCAATGATCATTCATAAAAGAGTAATATATGAGTATATGTGCGATCAATATATTTTTATTGCTAGCTTAATTTTTGGCCACATATATTTAAATCTTTGGTTCATTTAAAATTTATTTTGATGTGAGGTGGAGATCTAGCCATCTGTTGAATAATCTTTCCTCCCATTCCTCCTGGATTTCTAGGGGCTCTTTTTTCCTGCACTAAATTTTTTATGTGAAAATAGGATTTATTTTTGGATAATCTATAACCTTACGGTCTTTTAACAGAACCATAATATTCTGATTTCATAGCTGTATGTATAAATATAAACACAAACAAAGAGAGAAAATCAAAGTGGTCCCTTGCTCCTTTATGGATTTTTCAAATCCAAATTCCACTTTGCCCCTTCCTTCCCACTGTCAACCAAATAAGAATTTTGATTGTAACCGATCTTAACTTCTAAATTAATTTGGATAAACTAATATTTAACCTCCTAATGCAAGAACCTGCCCTCCTTACGTCTCACAAAGATTTGTAGTTCTCCTCATCTAAGCCACATAGCCTTCCACGAAGTCAATGCACTGTGGCCTGTCTGCTCATTCTGTTTCCCCTTCTCGACAGGTATGCGGATCACATGCTCCTCCCCTGGCCCCAAGTGCAGTTTTTCGAGGGGGTGGGATGTCTGGAGCACAGCACAGCAGAGCCAACACATCTTTCAGTTCCAGGGAGAATAACTTAAGACACAGATGCATTCCCTGACACAGGGAATGAAGAGGACAGGTCGATGTATTCCCCAATTAACTTGATTCAGAAGCAAGCTCTCCATTAGAGCCCCAGTGGAGGTTCAAGGGCTAAAGCATTCTTCAGAACCTCCCTTCAAAGCCATCAAGACCACTCCCAGAAGGTCAGGGCTATGAACCTGACCCTGGCACTAAGAGCCACGTCTCCCACTGCCTTCATCACTCATCCTGCCCCTCTGCTGCAGACATGCTCCTGAACACTGTTGCAGCTTCCAGAACTGAGGGGCAGAAGTTCTGAACAAAGCAACTGGATTCGCCATGCCCCACATCCTTTGGAAGTGAATTTCATTTTGTTTGTTTCTGGGCTTTAGAAAGATCTAGGCAAGGCAAAGGAAAAAAATGAAGCAAATGCATCTCTCAGGCTCCGACCTCCAGTGGTGATCTATTTCAACTCTCCCTTGGCAAAGCTCTATTGCTAGAGAAGATGACACTTACCCTAAGAATTAGCTGGCTCTTCACCTGAGGGGCAGGCTGGAGGCTTATTCTGTCCTCCTCCAGATTTATATATTCTTGACCTTGGGTTTGAGAGCTTTTAATTATCTCCCTTACTACTTTAAAATACCAAACACATCTTCCTTAAGCTTCAACAGTGCTACACTGACTTTAAGTTTAGATGATTACTAAACTTAGAACAGCTCTTCTTATGTCTCATAACAACCTCTTTAATAACTCATTGCCTCCATTTTCAAAAGAGGCAGAGATAATGCTGAACAGAGTTTAAGAATCTTGGGAAGGCAATCAAACGACTTAGGGAGATGTTATACAACAGCTCAAAAATTAACTTGAGGACTTTTACAGTTATTGTATGGCTTTATTTTCTATTCCTGGAAACTCTAACTAATCCACTGAGTAGCCCAAAGTGGAAATATTATTTCCAGTGAGCAGAAAAGATGGTAGATCACTCTACCAGCACAGTCACCCCACCCTACCAAGCCTACCCCAACCCTCACACCCCAAAATATAAATATAAATATATATATATATATATATATATATATATATATATATGCAATCCCCACCAAAGCTCAATCTGGGAATTTCCTTATGTGTTAAAGGGGGTGGGAAAGGCTGCTGATATCTCCCTATGGACACTCCCCAGGGTTGTCCTGAGGTCTGGATGGGCCGGGACACGGGGAAGCCCCAGATGTGCAGTGGGCTCTCCAGTGACGTGAACGTGAGAACCATGGCCTTGCTGTGAACTCGGCCCTACGTTCTTGAAGTTCAAAAGGATTCTGAGACATAAAAGGTAACTTAGCCAAAAAAAAAAGAAAAAGAAAAAGATTATTAAGTCTCTCCCATCCAAAATATAAAAGTGTTTAATGACTATATTAACAAAGTATCGGAAATAGCCTGGATATATATGGTAAAGTAACACAGGAAAACGCTGGCAGCAGCAGAACCCCATTGGGGGGGTGGGGGCGAGGGTGGGAGTTCAAGTGGGAGTGTGGAAGGTACAGTGCTCACATGCAATGTCCTTGACTTTGCACTTCGTTCGGAAACCTTCATACAAAGTCATGGGGCGTGGGGCGTGGGAGGGATCATCTACGGTCGGCACCTTCAACATCGCACGATACTGGTCCTGCAACAGCCGGGTTTCCTTGGTGCACAGGTGGCAAACACACGGCCCTCCACCTTGTTTTACCCGGCCTGGCGCCTTGTGTCGACGCGGTGGCAGCACCAAGCTCCTTGCCCCTAGTTAAGGAGTAGTTACATTTGCACAGCCCTAAAATTACATTTGGCCCTCTGAAGGCAGCTGCGAGGCTGATGTGGCCCCCGGAGAGAATGAGTTTGACACCCCTGTGACTTAGTTCCACAGAATGTTCTGTCTGCGCAACACAAACATTCCATGATCGGAGTGACGGGAACTGAGACTATGAAACATCAGTAGCTCTGTCTCTAGGAGTCCAGGCAACTATTTAAGAGTCCTATTTAAGCTGCTATCACCTCTGCAGACACACATTTCCCACCCCCTTCCTCGCAGAGTGAAGTGTTCATGAGCCTAACCTTTTTAGATACTTCTCTGCTGTCTCAGATCATTAAAAACGTAGGGTGTAAATGTTTATTATTCTTGAACGCTGCATAAACTAGTTCCTAGCAAACCTGCGATACTGAGTTCTAATTAACAAAGTGATTAGGATGTGCAGCCCTGTGGCAACCGCAGGAGATGGGAATTCAGAGAAGCCAGGTGTGAGGCATCCTTCCTACCACTGCTGCTCTGCCGCCTGGCTTTGGGTGCGTGGCGGCCTCCTGAGGTCCCCTCTGGGACAAAATGGAAATGGCACACACTGTGTCTGCTTCGAGTGTCTGTTATGAGGCCAGAATACTATAAATAACTTTAGCAACAACATAAAGAAACAAGAGACCACTGTGAAAACTATGATGCATAATACACTTCAGGGTGATTACCAATTTACTTAGAAGAGGTTTTGCACCTGTTTTTTGAAAAGAGTGCATGCTTTTTCTATATCATCCTAGAACAGAACTGCTAGAATTCAGGTTTGGGATTTGGTAACGTATGTAATATGACAGGAAGGACGTGAAGGGAAGGCTGGGCCTGCCTGGGCCTCTGCAAAAGGAAAAAGACTAAGTGGGCCAAATGAGAGGCAGGTGAAAATAGGATGATTCAAAAGGCCACAGGACAAGGAAAATTTAAGCTGACCCCTTCTGCCCCCCTAAATTTTGTTAAGAGAGTGCAGGCCTTCCCAGAGCAGATACCCACGGGGTGGGGGTGGGGGGGGCAATGGAGTCTGGACAAAAAGTGCTGCTGGGAAGAGAGAGGCTTATGTCCCTGATGTCTGGAGGGCAACATGGGAGTTTCCGTCTCCCTCTCTCAAGGCAATCCCGTCCATTCCAGCCTCCTACCCACCCCCACCCCCAGCCCCTCCCTCCCACACCCGGGCAAGTGTGCAGGAGCCTTGAGGGTTAGGTGGGGCAGATGAGATCAGCTATACATTCTGATGCACAAGATTCCAAAATACTAGGACAGATACATGCTTAGGAAATATGCTTACAGATGCCCATCTTCTTACTCAGGTGCAACAGATGCCCATCTTCTTACTCAGGTGCAACAGTTTAGTCCTAGACTAAACCCTGTACTAAAGGGAAAAAATGCCATTGAAGACATCACAGCAACAGACAAAACTGGATTATGGAGAGTTGATTAGATACAAAACACCACATCAATGTTAAACTGGTAACTGTGTAACTGAACTGGTACACAGTTCAGTTTACAATGGTAAACTGGTAATTGAAGTTGGTAACTGTGCTGTGGTTATATAAGACAGTGACCCTTTTCTTAGGAAACACTCAGTGAATTATATAGCATTAAAGGGCCATGATTTATGTACCTTACCCCCGATTGATTCAGAATACAATGGCCTATTTGTGTCTGTACATGCACAGAGAGGAGGGCAGGAGGGAGGGAAGGAGAAAGGGAGGGGGAGAGAGAGGGAGAGAGAGCCAAAACTATACACAAAAAGAAGCAAAAAATTAAGAGATGGACCTGGGTAGAGGGTAAATGGGTTTTGTACTATTCTTATTCTTGCAATCTTTCTGTTTGAAGTTATCTCCAAATAAAAAGTAAAGAAGAAGAAAAAGAAGGAGGGGAAGAAGGAGTGGGGAGGAGGGAGATGAGGAGGGGAACAGAATGCCTTCGAAACAGTCATTTGGAACGAATAATCACTGAAAGGTGGGATAAGCTGAGTGATCAGTCTTCAGCTAGTTTTGCTTAAAACAAAAAAGTACTTTAAAAGATATTATCAAGACAGTGAAAAGATAATCCACAGAATGGGAGAAAATAACATTTGCAAATCATACATATTATAAGGTTTAGGAACCAGAACATATAAAGAATTATTACAACTCATAATAAAAACACAAATAACCCAATTAAAAATGGGCAAAGGATTTGATCAATCTTCCTCCAAAGAAGAAATACAAATGACCAATAAGCATGTGAAAAGAGGCTCAACATCATTAGTCATCAGGGAAGTAAAATCTGAACTGCAGAGAGCTGTCACACCCACTAGGATGGCTACAATCAGAATGACAGACAACACCAAGTGCTGACAAGAGCATGGAGGAACTGGAGCCCTCATATAATGTTGGTGGGAATGAAAAATGGTGCAGTTGCTTTGGAAAACAGTCGGGCAGTTCCTCACTGCCTGACGAGGCCAGATACAGGATTACCACATGATCCAATAATCCCCTCCCAGGTGCACACCTGAGAGAAATGAAAACTTATGTCTAAGCAAAAACTTGTGCATGAGTACCCGTAGGAGCATAATAGCCCAAAAGAGAAATAACCTAAATGTCCATCATTTGATGAGTCAAATAAGTAGACTGGTCCATCCATACAATGAAATACTGTCCGGCAGTTACTGAAAAGAGCCAGAAAGTAAAGCCCTTTCTGCCGCATGGCGATGTGTCTGTCTGTGACCCCGCGAGCTGCAGCAGCCTTCTTTCAACTGTGAGGAGCGCTGGCTAAGGACAAAGGAAATATTAGACAATATGCTCAGAATGACAAAACAGTCAGAAGGAACTTGAGCTCTCAAGGCCTTCTCTGAGTAGAAGAATTAATCAAACTTGCATTTCCCTATTAGCGGACATTTTATTATATGACTTTATAAATCTTTCTTATTAGGACAGTTATGTTATGAGAAGTTTAAAACCAAAAAAGAACTAACCATAGGCTACAGGTTGTGAGGAATGAGGAGTAAAGATATCGCAATGGCGACAAAACTGGCATTTATACAGTTCCCATCAAATGAATTAATGGCCCAAGTGACCGCTATTTGTTCTGAGTTAACTGCTCAGATGCTTGATTCTGAGGCTGCATCAATTTACCACAGGTCAACTTAAGAAAAGCCAGTCCAGAAAGTCAAACTTGGGGGCCATTTGGAGGAGAGCAAATGGAAGCATTTGGTTCTCAGGAAACGATTTCAGGTCAGTCCCATTTGCAAACACAAGAGGCAGCAAAACTGAATCTCACAGAGATATGACTGAGGGAGGTGGGGTGAGAGGTGAGCAGGGGGCCAGGAAAAAGGCAGTCTGGGTATGAGACCCCTTTAAGAAAAAAGAAAGAAATGAGGTCTGTACGGAAAAAGTCCAGCCATTGTTGATATGACGAGACCAATTTGCACAACATCGATGTAACCTGGCAGCCAAGGACAGTGGACTGGAACACACATGTGTGAATGATGACGACTTGTCAGTGGGGGTGGTAGACGCCCTTGAGTGAGCATGTGTATTGTGTGACCCTCAAATTCAGAATGACTGAGTGAGCAGAGCAACGTATCTGCATCAAATTTTGCCTTAAGCTCCAACATGCCTCCGTGGAAACTATTCCGGTGATTCAGAAGGCCACAGCTGTGGGCAACTGGTGATTGGCAGCTTCATCACAACATGCCCGCTCATGTATCATGTCTCATGCAGTTTTTTGGCAAAACATCAAATCACCCAGGTGACTCAGCCCCACTACAGATTTGGTGCCCTGTGACTTCTGGCTTTTCCCAAAACTAAAATCACCTTTAAAAGGGAAAAGGTTTCAGACCATCGATGACATTCAGGAAAATATGACCGGACAGTTGATGGTGATGGGAACTGTGTGAGGTCCTCAAGTGCCTACTTTGAAGAGGACTGAAGCGTCATTGTCCTATGTACAATGTTTCTTGTATCTTCTTCAATAAATGTCTCTATTTTTCATATTATGTGGCTGAATACCTTCTGGACAGACTTCATATTATTTGGCAATAAAAAAATGAAATACACATGCTATAACGTGGATAGACCTTGAAAACACTGTGCTAAGTGAAGGAAGAAACCAGTCACAAAAGAGTATATACTATGTGATTCCATTCATATAAAGTCTAGAACAGGGAAATCTACGGGCACAGAAAATAGATTCGTGGTTGCCTGAGACAGAGGGTCAAGGGAGGATTGGGGGGTAATGCCTGGGGTATATGGGGTTTCTTCTGGGGGTAATGAAAATGTTCTAAAATTGGTGATAGTTGCATATCTTTGAGAATACACTAAAATCTACTGAATTGTTCACCTTAAAAGGGTGAATTTTATGGTATATGAGTTCTATCTCAATAAAAAAAGTGGTGTCATTAATATTTTTAAATAATGTGCAAAAGTCGTCTCATCTATAGTAAGAGGTCATTAAAAGTTCATGACATTGGGCTTACATAGTTCATTACATTATGACCACTTTCAACATCTGATCCTTTACCTCCTCAAGAGGAGGGTACCTGAGGCCCAGGCTTCACCTATTTCCGAAGTTTTCATAGGCTCAGGAACACAGCACATAATTTCCCAGGTTCATTATCTATGGGAATAATAATTTAACAATTCAGCAACTACTGACTGACTGCCAAGTTCCAGAGCCTGAAAACTGGGGATTCACTGAAGAGTAAGACATGGAAAGTACTCAAGGGCCGTTGGGTCCATTCCAGCCCCCTACACCACGCCCCCTTTCCTCTGGACAAGTGTGTAGGAGCCTTAAGGGTTAGGTGGGGTAGATGAGATCATCTGAGAGTCCTGAAGGATCTCACAACTTATTGGGAAGGCTGGTTACAATGGAAACTAGAGTTTAATGCTAAGAAGCCCTCCTCCCCACCCTGGAATTTGAAGGGGGCTACAGAAGCTGGAGTCTGACACGGGCTGGGCTAGATCCAAGGGTACGTCAACCATGCTCAGCACCCTTAGCCATCCACATGGAATCTCCATGCCCACTCTGAGGTCTGCAAGGCTCTGGAAAACACGAGGAGAAGTAGAAGAGAGAAGGAAGGCGTGGCTGTCATTTTCTCCCTGTTCTGTAAATCACTGTCATGGAGGGCAGAGCAGGCCTGGTGTTCACAGAGAACACAGCGGCTCCTCCCAGGGCTAAGCCAGCCCTCAGGCTGTTTGGGTTCCCCTTCACGTCAGCCCTTGGGAGATGGAGCAGTTCAGAGAAAAACTGGGAGAGAAATTTCTTTTAATCAGGGAGCATTGTTGAGGAAACAATCTATGGAGCAAAAAAATGAATGGATCAGTGAAGAATATAAAATGCCTTGGCCTTCCTGGTCCACACAAAAAATGGAAAACGTGAATTTTTCTTCCCTGGTAAAATTCCCATTGGGAAGGAAAATTATCAAAGGTGCAACTTGCAAAGAGCTGCTTCTAGTTGGGCTTTGAATTCAAGGGGCTCTGCCTGGATGGCTGGGTCTCACCCTCTAGGCCCTCATGAGGGTCTTTCTGATCCAGCTTTTCAACAAAATGACGCTGCACTCCAAAACCCACAGGAATGCCGCACTTCTAAATAAAGATAAATTTAGGGCACTCTTCTTTGTCTGGCATAAAGCATTTTTAAAAAAAATTAACAGCTTTTTAAAATCCCAGACATCTCAATTCAGATCCAAATATCAGGACAGCATCACAAATAAAAAAATTTCTTTATATATGTAAGTTTTCTCTTAACTTACACAAGCAGTTTGACAAGGGCTATTTTGTGAGATGACTGAAGAAAGCAAATGGAAAAAGTCTTCAAAATGTGAGGGGAAAGTATTTAAAAGCTCAGTAAATTTTGTTCTGATTTTCTTACAGACCAGACTCTTATTATTATTAGTGTTTTCAAAAAATTGTGCCTGAAAAGCAATATTCAGACACAATTTTTATCATCTGCTTCTGAATTTGTTCAAAAAGGAAATTATTTAAATTTAAGAGTTATAAATGCTCACTACGGCTAATCTCACTATAAAAATGAACTGAAACTTAAAGGTGGAATCAGGAGCCAACTGGAACAGCCAGAAGCCCCACGTTCTGATGACAGTCAACTCCTTCCCTCTGTACCCAGCCGTCTTCAAGAACCTTACCCTGATTTAAGAAGTAAGTTTCCCACAGGGAAATGCAGCAAGTAAGCAAACAAAACCATTCACACTTCTCCTCAGTATATAGTTTTGATAATTTGATCTTTTAAAAGACTTTTTAAATGACTAAGTTACCATCTCCGGAGGAAATTAATGGTTGCTTTTGGGAGTTTGCCTTTCTCAAGTTACAGTTTAGAAAATGACAGATTCATCTGATAGTTTAAATTGTGTAAACAGGTGACAGAATCATTCCAGATGCTGGTTCCTGTGCTATTCAACCCAACAAAGCGACGCCTGAGCCTTCCTTCAATTTCAGGCTGTCACTAACACAGGACACCTCTGAGGCAAGCACATGCCCAGGTGTAGGGTTTTAACTTGTCAGGTCAGGCCTGATATTTAATTCCAACTTGTCTTATAAAAACCAAGGCATATATTGTAGGATAAATTAGATGGTTAAGAAAGTTCTTTCATGTTAAGACACAAATTGTTAATCTCTAAAGCTTAAGTTTTACAAACAGCCTGTGAGGAACAGCCTTTTGGGGCTCTGACGGACATGGCTGTGCCCCTTTGCTGGCTGCTACGGAAATTTGAATACACACTTGGGTACGATTACTGCTACCCGAGAATCAATGTTCATGCTCTGCATGCCAGTCTGGAGGGAATTATGGAACCTGTACAGAACTGGAAAGCCACTTCTGTACTCCCACAAGGTGGGTGGAAATAACCTTCCTCCCCTCAGACACCGCACGGTTTAGGAAAGGAGTCGCTGTCCACACCGGGAGTAGGCAGCCTTCACAAACTCCATGCGCTCATCAGCACTACTTGATGAGGGGGGTCAGCCTGGTGGAAAGCTGGCCGGAGCCTGGAGAATTGAACCCAAGGACTGTCTGAGCCTTCGCAAGTCCAGCCCTGACAGTTACGTGATCAAAGGCGGTACAGGGGCACTGAGGGGAGAGGGAAGGAGGAAGGGAGAATTGGCTTTCAGATGCTTTAAAGTAAGATAATCCAGCGTGTTATCCTTTACACCTGCTTCTCAAAAGAACAAAAGCACAAGATCCACTCTCAATACAGGTCACTCGGGTTCCAGAAGATGCCATTGTGTTTAAGCCTCTCTGCCTGGACAACATGATCCTCTAAACTGGGGGATTAGAGGGTCTTGGGGCACTTTAGCAGCAATAAGCTGGACAGGGCCTCCGGATTTCCTAACGCTTAAGATTTTATCTTCTCAAAATTTCTGGGATACAGTATTGCAGAAGGTCCCATTTGTTCCGTGGTATTTCAAGTTTCTGTCCTCGTCTCTGTTTATTTTCTTCCTACTGTTAGTATTTTAAGCCACAGAAATTTAAGAGGGCCAACACGAGATGCCATTTTCACATGCCAACATCCCATATAGAAATTCATGAATTCAAATAATGGGAAATGAGTCAGTGATGCAATCATTTTTTTAAGGAATTGTCATTTTTCATTCAAATATACATCTAATATGATATCAAAATGTTCCTCCAAATAGTTCCTTTAATGAGAAAATAAGTAAGGGTTTCAACACATCAACTGTCTCTACATAAAATCTTCCAAAGTGTTGAAAAGTGATACTTTGGGTGTTAAATATCTTCTATTACATTTCTAATCCTTCCTCAAAATGTGAAAAACTTTGAAATTCACATTCCAAATTCACATCCTAAAACCAAACACTGGAAATCGGATTTCCTAAAACAACAAACAATAAGAAAACCCCTTGGCTAAATCCCTTCCTTTTCCCAGATGCTTTACTTAGGGCTGAGTATGATTCAGAATGGCACCACGTGTGTTTACTAAATTTGGTTCTTCAATAAAATTTTGGTTATGTATAAAATCATTCACATTGTTTACAAACTCTGAGGTTTCAAAGACACCGAACATACAGAAGAACCTTAAGTCTTGGCTGAACTCTCAAAATTCTTCAGTCAGAGACATCGATCCCCACCAGCAACAGATTTAGGACTCTCATGAAATACCACTGTTTTATCATTCATCATGTACGTTTGCTAAAAGGAAAATCCTCAGGCAGTTGGCAGAATAAAAATGCATTTGGTATTGACAGTCACAATAGAACCTGGGGATGACAGAACTGTTCCCAAATCTCATTCATTCTTACAACATAATTCTCTTAAACGGTTGCCCTTATTAAAAAGGATTAAGGGCCTGCCAGGATAATTTCCATTCCACCCAAGGCACCCTTTCAAAGGGGGCGTAAGAGTCACTGCCAATGGAATGTTCCAAGCTGGTGACATTTCAAATAGGCTTTCAAGGTGCTAACAACGGACCTCCCTTCAGTTCCGCCAGGGCACTCACTCCCGGATTTACCCTAGAGCAAAAGGGCAAACCATTCTCCAAGTCCAATTTAATTTGGTCTAAGTCTTGGAGGGAAAGTCGTTTTTCTGTCTTACTAAGAGGCCCAGCCAGCTTGCTCTCTTTTCTCAAAAGATCTATAAATCACAGTTTGAGTAGACAAATTTTTTAAATGTGATATAATACTCTACACATATGCAATATATTTCTTCATTTCTAAGACATAAATTCTCCTCACCACTCCCGCATACACTTTTTAATGTTTCTGAAAATACAGATGTCTTGCAAAGCACACAGCAGTTTAACACGGTAGTATTGTTCACCCCCTACCCTCCAAAATTTAGTAATAAGTCATCATGTAATGGAGGCGGTAAATTATCTAATGCATGAGATCATTGAAAACGATCCATCTAGATTAAATCCTATCAATCTAGTTTTAGCTGCAGGCCATCAGTTTAGTGCCTAACAAATAAAGAATTTCAGGGTGGAAATGAAACCATTCTACCTTCCAAAAAGAGCCTGATGTTTTACTTCTCAGATGACTTGCCTCTGGTTTAGCTTTCTACACATAGAGAATCCAGATATGATATTAGCTTTCTGTACTCACAGGATTATAAATCAAATGTGGAATCAAATCAGTGACAAGCACATAAGAAAAGGTATATGCCCCTCCAAAGCCATAGGTACAGTTCCCTTTATAAGTAGTGTAGGTATTTAGTTAGAATGTCTGCAAAGAAAATATTAGTTTCAGGAGTACATGATCCTTATTTTCGAATTTTATTTTCTAGGTAATGACTTCTAACATACCACTTTACATGCAGTCAATGACCTGTAAACTAAAACTCTGATGCACAATGTACGTTTCTCCTAGTGATGATACAAATCAAAGTGGAGCTATACGAGTGTTTTTCTCTACAGTTCCAAAAGGCAAATTAGAACAGTTTCTCTGGGAAACAAAACAGCCTTTTATTTCGTTTAAATGCCCAAAGCACTTTGTGCAGGGAAGCTATACAGCATCCACTTACATGCCTGCAGTCTGTCTGACTCGAAGGGAAGCACTCCTCAGCCGAGTGGGGAAGAGTGCAGGCTCCGGGGCCCTTCTGCCAAACCCCGGTGCGCCATTTGCCAGCCCCCTGGCCCTGGGCAGGCTCCTTGGCCTCTCTGAGCCTCCAACTGCCCGAGGAGACCTTCGATCAGGTCAGTAAACAACTCTCCCATCTTCAAGGTCTTCGGGGGAGCCTACCTGACATCTCCTAGTGCTATAACCATGAAACTCAGAACCCAAAGGTGCTAAAGTGTTCTTTTCAACATTCAGCCTGGAGGAGCAGGTGTACAAACTAAGAACTCTTTAGGCAAGAGCTCCAAGAGCAAAATCTCCTCATCACAACTAAGGGTACAGATTACAGGAAAGTGCCTTATAAAAGAAGCATCATCCACTGCAGGTGACCCAGCTTCCCAGTTTGGAACACCCTACTTCTAATTCTGATGCTTAACCAACTTACTGGTTTCCATTAACATTCGAGTTTATTTGAGACAAAAATGTAAATTAAATGATAAACTGAAATCAAAAGTTTGTTTGTAACAGCTAAGTTACATGGTAAAAACCTGTCCAAGCCTACTGGGTCCTCAAACGTAAAAAGACAGTCTTTAAAGACCTGATACCTTAAGTCTCCCTGAAATCTGCAAGAGTTTGTATCTAAAACACCTGAACACATGGCAGATCTTTTAAGAATCTGAAAGGAATATGGTCTTCTGCGAGTAAGGCAACCAGACAACGCGCACACGATTTTTCTAAATTGTGAAAAATGCCTCTGCAGACATCATAATGGTTTACACTTAATGGACACTCACTACAACATTAACGGTTCCTGAGCCCCTCTCCTGTTATCAATTAACCTGTCAGCTTGATATTCAACTCTAATTAGTTAAATCCTTTTTTAATGAAAAGATTATGTCTTAAGTGGTCTGCCAATTCCAGGGCTGTTGGCAAGGACAAACTAAGCTCCGCAAAAAAAGAGGAAGAGAATCTTTAAATTCCAATGGAATGCAGAGCTTCCAAAGCTCACCTGGCTCTCCGAAGCACAACCGCTTACTGAGCGGACACGAAATACAGTCAACATGCTGCACTCCGATGCCCAAGCCCCTTGCATCGTCTGCAGTTACTCTGCACGCGTGGCCTCTTCCCAAAGCAGCTACTGCTAAGTAACAGAGAAAAATGGCTAGTACACGGGACTCATCAGTTATAGTAATCATTACTATGACTGGGAGCAAGAAGAAAAAGGGATTTTTTAAAAAAAATTAAAAAGTAATTGGACAACAAATAAAATGCCACTATAAGGACATTCGCAACATAGGATATTGTATAAGACAATCAGTCTGGACTCCTCAAAAAGTCAATGTCGTTGTAAAAATTATAAAGGTGTATGTGGTGGGTGATGGGAAATGGATTGTATTTCAAGAGGCTAAAAAGACACCTCTTCCAAATGTGTGACACTGACAGGATCCTGGATACGAAAAAGAAGAAAAGCTCACTAGTGAAACACATACGTGTGTGCACGCACACACACACACTTGGGAAACAAGGGAAGTTCAACTTTAGATAAAGTTCTGGAACGGCAGTTGACTTCCCCAGATGTAATAAAGGCACCGAGGTTATGTAGAAAAGTACAGGAAATTCATACTCAAGTATCCTGATACCTTTAACTTTGCACTGATTTCCTCAGGACCGGAAAGCCCTCCACAACGAGCCTGTCTTAGCCACGCAGGGCCACAAGCTGTGCAACCTCAGGTGCTGGGGCCGAAACCACTCTGAATGCGCTTCCTCAGCTACTGAAACCCCAGTGGCAAACTGGAAAAACATTAAGAATTGGTGGGTCTAGGTGAAGGGTATACAGGTATTCACTGTCCTCTTTTCAATGTTTTCTGTAAATTTGCAATTTTGTAACATCACATTTCTTTAAAAAAATCAGAGAAAAAGTTGTGAGGAAGAAAGTAGGCCATGGCCCAGCAGACCTGGAGTCACTACCTGGCGGCCCCATTAGGCCATGAGTCACATCTCTCTCAGTGAGCCCTGGTACCAGTGCAGTCTCAGGCCTAAAGAGGCAGCCAGACATCTCATCAGGGGGCCAGTAGGCACATGAATGAAATTCTGGCCTCGACACATGCCAGTTGTGTGGCCTTCAGCAGGCCTCTCTCTGAGCTTCTGCACAGCCGCGGCAATACCAGCCTTGCAGGGCCCTTGTACCCATTAGAGAGAATGAATACGAAGGGCCCCGCTGAGCAGTGGCTGTATTCCTGGGATGATGCAGCAGGTGGTGTTGTTATTAAATAACTGAATGCCTTAGAAATTCCTGGTTGAAAACTGCAAGTGGTTTCGGTTTTCAACTGGAATCATCCAGATTTAGGCATATAATGAGCCTGGGGAGGTGTAAGGGCTGCTTCCCCTGTACCTGCACATTACCTCAAAAACACTCCTTTCCTGGTCTCTCCTCAAAGACTCTTCTACTTTGTCAGGCACAAGCTGTTTCCTCATGTCATCGGCTGTCAGGGGACACATCATTTCTATCCAGAGAAATGCGAGCTTGAAGTGATTTCCTCCAGAGCAGAAAGCTCTTCACAAAAAGCCTGTCTTAGCAAAGGAGAGCCACACCCTAAGGTGCTGGGGTTGAAACCACTCTGGATGAACTTCCTCAGCTACTGACACCCCAACAGCAGGTCTACGAGGGGTAACCAACTTGGCCTGGTGAGAAATAGGAAGGGAGAAGGAATTCCTGGGGAAGAAGTGTGGTGGCCAGGATAACGAGAGGGTGTGTGGGTGTGTGGGTGTGGGTGTGCGTGTGTGTGTGAGAGAGAGAGAGAGAGAGAGAGAGAGAAGGAGAGAACGTGGACAAGAAGAAGATACCTACAAACCACTTTCCTCTCGGCGACACCCTTCAGAGACCTGAAGGAAGACACTCTGCTGAAAAGCTCTGAAGCAGCTTTCTCAGCCATTTTCTCCCCCCACCCCCAACCCTACATAATCCCAACACACTGACCAGGCTGACTGGTGACTCTGAGATTGGAATGGACGACCTGCTGTTCACACCGTCACGGCACCCCCCCCCACCCCCCGCCACCCCAGGCAGCGGGAGCACTTACCACTTCTGTAAACTCTGGAGTCTGGTGACTATTAGAGCAAACAAAGTTAAGTTTAGGTTTCAATAAATCCTCCTGTCCTGTCAGCCTGATGGCATTAAAAGAAAAAAAGAGGTTCAGGTTGAGCTTTCGATCTGCCTCTAACAATTCCATGGGGTAAGGCCTCAGATCTGGGCAGGAAAGGCTTTCAGACTACTTTTTAAACTGGGGAAGGAGAGCAGTGACGAAGGCAAGGGAGAGTAAGGGGGCAATGGGATGTCAGGCCAGACAGTGGGGCCGGACCTCTCCTATGAGACGGAATGCCATATTCCTAGGTAGGAGCATGAACTTTACAGCTTATTATCTGGTCAGCAAGCTGAGTCCAGCTGTTAAGTAACGCCATCCTAAAGTACCTCCCAGGATAAGAACAAACCAGCAGGAAAAAAAGTCCCAGGATTTCACCTTGTGGGGTGCGAGATTTTCCATTTGTTTTTAAAATCTGTTTTACAGAGTAACAGTGACACGGTAATCCCTACCTGCTCTCGTCCAGGTCCCTCCAGGCTCTTTGAGAAAAGGATTAGGCATTTCACTGGTGTTGGGGGCCCTCTCTAGCTAAGCAACCTTAAACAAAGGCTTCAGAAGGTGATACTCTCGTCCACACTGTACGTTCCTTCCAACTAGACAGGCATTTGGGAAACTGCTGACAGCGCAGCAGACAGGATGGCCTGGTGTGTGTGTGTGGTGGTGGTGGTGCGGGACTGGTTAGCTTGGAGCGAGGAGAAAGTCCTTAAGGAGGTGCATAGCCTTGCAGAGCTTGCTCAGCCTCTCTGTGCCTCAGTTTCCCCACAGTCAAAATGGTGTTAGCATCACTATCTATGTTAACAGGGTGCCATGAGGATTCCATGAGCTAATCCCTGTGAAGTGATCAGAACAAAGCCTGGCTCACAGTTCAGTACTCAGTAAATGTTAGCTCCCTTCACTAGTGGATTAAGGCACTTGAACAAACTGTGAAAGAACCTGGATTATCACTAAGGTGAGCAAGGGGACAGTCCAGGGTTAAACCTGTTGTCCCAAAGTAACAAGAACGGTCTCCCTTTCAAGAGTGTCCTGGTCTGGACAGTGAGACAATCACCTCAATCACCACTTGGAGGATATGCAACTGCAAGGCATTTTACAGGAGGAAGGATGAGAGAAAGATATCCAAAAAGGTTTATTTGTTTAAATACCTAAGACAGAAGCAGGGTTACCGCTGTTGTTCATAGTCTCGGGTTATTGTATTGTTTGCTTTTTAAGATAAGGGTACTCTTAAGAGACTGAAGGAAATAAAAAGCCAGCAAGAAAGGAAAGACTGAGGGGTGAGCCAGGATGGAAACGTCAGACTAACTTGGGAAGCCAGCCGGGGAAGAAGGAAAAGGTCCCAGCTCCCTCTCCGTCAAGAGGAAGAGACCTTCTGGGCCTGGAAGAGGAAACGGAAGCTGTTCCCCAACGGAGGACCTCAGTCTTCCCCGGAAAGGCCTCAGGACGGCTGGGCTGGACTGGGGTGAGGTGGAGGCAGCATGGGGCCCTGAGGATGGAAGCGCGAGGGTGGGAGTGGGCCCAGCGCAGTCACTTCAATGACGGTCAGTGAACGAAGGAGGGAACTAACTGGAGGGTGGGGGGACGGTCTCATCAGGGGTGCGGGCCGCATGCAGCCCAGGACAGGACAGCTGTGAATGTGGCCCAACACAAGATCGTAAATTTACTTAAAACATGATGAGATTTTTTTGTGATTACATGTCACAGTGTATTTAATGTGTGGCCCAAGACAACTCTTCTTCTTTGGTGTCCCAGAGACACCAACAAGTGGGACACCCCTGGCGGAGGCTTTCAGGGTTCAGCTGAGGCTGGAGCACAAATGTACACAGAACCACCAGCCCAGTAATCTGCTGTCTTCAGAACACTCAGCAGCCCGGGGGCAGGAATGGAAGAAATAAGATGACTGGATAGTCACCGTGGACGGAAGTTGGCAAATGGGTGCAAGAGGGATGAGTGTGGCGAGGGTTCCTTAAAAAAACACAATGCATATTAGGGTTCAAAGACCACTGGGTAGCGTTTTTTAAAGACACAAAGATGCTTAACAATGACACTCTGCCCAAAGAGGCATCACTGCCCGCAGAGAGCCAAAGATGAGCACCGGACACGAGTGGGCTGGGTGAGGGCTTGAGGCTCTTTGAGGAAGCAAGTCGCACAAAACATGGGCGAATAGTGGGGACTTCTTGCACTTTTGCTACCACAAAACCCAAGGCTGGGCTACCTGGCTTCATTTAAAAACAAAAACAAACAAAAACCCCACAAAAATCAAACAAAAGGCCTAACTAGGATGTGCGCTATCCCACTGGGAAACCCCCCTTCTCTCCCTGGCACACACAGACACACGCCACCAAAAGGCGCTGCAGAAGTTTCACACTTTTCTTCGGACGACTTCCCGGTGCCTGGCCAGCTCCAGTCCCCACCCACCTCTGCCTCACCCTGCTCCCTTCCCCTGGTATGTAAGACACCTGACTTATGGGCCCTCTTAAGATGGATTTCAGAATTAGTTCTCCCATCTACTTGAGCGAGGCCTTCTTGATCAATAAACTCTTCCTTACTCCCCTGATAAAATAGAATGGCAAGTTCTAAATAAAAATTTTAATAACTTCACTAAGATTTTCAGTCATAACTGCTGTCCCATCACTTGAAATTCCTGTACAGCTTTTCCAGTTTGATTTTTAATAATCAGCAATGTAACTTCCTGATTCTATAAATATAGAAAATCTACTTTTGTAGGAGGTTAACTTTAAATTTCACACTTCCATAATATTAAGTGGCTAAATATATCTGGCCTATGCCGAAAGTGAGGATGTTCCCCATTCTACTCCCCCTCGTTTCCCAGGCTAGAACCGCAGAATCAGTGCTCTGACCTAAATACAACGCTAACCGTCCAGGCTGAATGAGAGCCTATGTTGTCAACAGGAGGCATTTTTCAATCACCAAAGCCCCTGCCCCCGCCCCTTCAGGATGGGCTGGTACAAATAGAAAGAGGAGGAGGCTGGGAGAGAAGAACTGGCTGTCACCCATCATAGGGCAGTTTCCTCACATGTGAAATACCTATTTGGCTGGGCTGCCGTCTGAATTAAACCAGCAGCACGTGGAGATCCCCGGCACACAGCAGGCACTCAATAGACGCAGGCAGCCTCCTGGGCGTTTCCGGAAAAATGCCCAGCTGGGATCATGAGATCATGTGACAATGCCAACTGAGTTGGTAAGATCCAAACTTCTCCAAACTGTCTTTAATCAGTTCACTTAGACCCTCCATTTATAACGTACATTCCAAGGTTTGAAATAGGATGTTACATTTTAATTCACTGAGGTTCAACAAACAGAAACTGAACCCCTATTTTATGCAAAGTACGCTGCTGATCCCCATGGGAGAGATGGCGGGAGAATTGAGAGAAGTGGGTGAGACAGCTGCCTCTACCACTCTAGAGAGAAAGGCAGCTCACAGGAAGTGTTCCACTCCTGGGAAGGGGGGGCGGGGCCTCCTGGAGGACTGGGCATTTCAGCAGAGCTGTCACGGACAGGTATGACTTTAAGTTCACACACACACGTGTGTGTCTAAACTCATTTGATGTGGCTCTTTCAGAGAGCATTCTCGTTCTTAGATATTTTGTCTCTTCCATGGATAAACGCACACCACCAAAGAAAAGGCTCAAAAAATTAAAAACATGGGTTAGATCTATTGTAAGAAAAATGTAAACAGAGAAGAGTACAGACATAATAATAAAATTCCCAGAAGGGTACCAACTTCTGGCTCTGAGAACTTGACATTAAAAGGAAGAAATGAAACATTTATCTTGCTTTTTCCCTTGATTATATTTGAGGATAACCAAAGAGCTCTAGTTGGTGAAGGAGAGCTCTGTTGTACGTACTTCCAGCCAGCAAATGCGGAGGGACTATGGAAGAGCTACCCTTTTGCCATCTCTGATGAAAAATACTGGATCCGGCAAGTGTCCTCAGTGGATGGAACCAGCAGAGGAAAGCTGGAGGGGAACTCGGCAACGCGGGTTTCAGGCCGACACAAGCAGAACTTACTGAACAGTCTTGGCATCGCTAAAACTGAGGCCTCCAGACACAGTGGGTCCTTGGATGCGAGGCAGCACAAAGCCCTCTGCAACGTCTGTGGTGTTTTCTTGCCAGAAAGTCTAATCCGAATCTAGTAGGGGCTCTAGGGCCAAACTCCCATTATAGGCAACGTGAGGGACAGAGGAACAAACTAAATGACACCCCAAGGGCTTCCAGAATGTGGAACTGTCTACAAAACAGCTGACCTGGTTTCTACAACAAGCCACTCACTTGAAAAGAATGGGAGGCCAGGGAGAGGGTGGAAAGCTCTCAATTAAAATAAGTAATACGTGACCTGAGTGTGTATCCAGATGGGAGCATATTATGTAAGGTGACACCTGTGAGGCAATTAGGGAGACAGGAGTTCGGACGGGTACTAGATGATGCTGGGGAATTACTGTGTTTGGTTAGACTGTGGTGACAGATTGTGGTTATGGAGGAACACACTTTAAAAAAACAGCTGTACCCTGAAGCAGGTGCGGGTGGAATGACCTGTTGCCCGACATGTGCTTGAAAGACAACAATAAAGAAAAGCGAATAGATATCCCCACCTCTGTCCTCTCACCTACAAACAACTGTGGCAAAATCCTGGTAAATATGAATCTGGGTAATGGGTATAAACGAGGGTTCATTCTCATGGTCTCTGTGTTGAAGTTGAACAATTTCCATGTTTTAAAAAGGTCCTGGTGTGGATCCATTACGCAACTGAGTTCCCTTTCATATGGACATTTCATTTCACGTGTAAAGACACATTGCTTAAGACTAAGGACATTTCATTTCATGTGTAAAGACACATTGCCTAAGACTGCGAGCTGATTCTCAATTCAGATAGTCACCCTTGGAAAAGGCATTTAAATCTGGAAAGCTTTGCCTCACATGAATCCCAGAGCGTGCCCCTGGGACCAGAAGTGTCAGCATCACCTGGTTTGTTGTGCAAATGCAAGTCCTTGAGCCTCATCTAAGATCCACAGAATCTAAAACTCTGGTGGTGGGACCCAGTGGTCTGTGTGCTAACAAGATAATTCAGGTAATTCTGACACAGGCTCAAGTTTGAGAACCAAGAGTCTCACACTCCCTGTTCTGGGGATGCCTATTACTGAGGGACACCTTAAAAAGCTTTAATATTCAGGTGATTTGCTGAAATGTCTTACGGAATTACAATTTTTGGAAAAACCCAGTGTAGGTGTAATTGTGTAGCCTTAGCACTTTACAATATTTTGCACGGAAGGGACAAATATTTTAAAACATTGCTGTTCATTATTCTACAATCCTGGCTTTTGCAGTCTAATAAGGAAGCCACACAGTACTTTGGTTACAAAAGAGTTACTGGTAATCACAGCACACTTGCTCAGTAGGTGTGTTTTGTACCGCGATAACCCTTCATACAGATGGCAAGTGGGCATTTGTGATGCAGCATCTGCCAACCAGGAACTAAACAGAACAGTCTGTCTTTGAGAAGCAGTTGAGCAAGTTAGCTCAGCTGGTTATAGTATAACACTGGCCTGAGGTCATGGTTCCAAACTCCACTCAGATCAGATAGCTTCACTTTATACTGGAGCTCTGAACACAGGCCTCGCATCTGCCAGCCACCCTGTTCACCAGGCTGGAGAGCACGGAAGGACTGGAAATCCACGGCGACAGGCAACTGAGTCCAACAACAGGTCCACAGTGCTGCCTTCAACAGATCTGGTGCATCTGGCATTGCAAATAAATAAACACCGAGGCTGCCCGACAATGAGCAGACCTTCTCCCTGCTTGGTAAGAGTCTGGATTTCACTGAGTGATCCTTGTATCATCTCATGGAGCACTTACAGAAACCCCACTGTCCAAATGTTCCTCCTTGCGGCCAGACCAGTGGTCATCTGCACCAGAATCACCCGGAGATTTGCTCCAAAGACTCTGGGCCACGCCCCCAGAGTTTCTGGTTGTATAAATTTTGTACTTCTAACAAGTCCTCAGGGGATGCTGACCTTGCTGGTGTAGGGACCCCACTTTGAGAACCACTGGTATAGACCCGATCTTGCACCAAATTCCAGCTGATCGATTCCTGTTCAGCAGAGGCTTTGCCTCTTGCATTAAAACTGAGTACTGGTTCCGGAAACCAAATCCGTGACGCATCAAGAAGATGAGGAGGGCCCAGAGGCGAACTGCAAAATCCTGTTAGTGAATTATTTAAGTCAACTGGGCTAGGCCCTGGACTTGGCAGCATAGCTGTGGCCTGAGCCTCAAAAAGCTGACACAGTATTTCTGTAGCCGTGTCTTAGATGAGCCCTAAGAAATTAAAGATATGACCTGTGCGGGCATGTGTGTGTGTGTGTGTTTTAAGACCAGCTTCTGACACAGTGCTAATAGTGACCAGTATTTGAGACTCCTCTCTCAGCAGTCCAGCTTACCTGGCCGCTTACACAGCTCCTCTGCCAGCCCCCGCCCTCCTCACTCCAGGATGTCAGTTGTTCACCTGCACGGAAATGACAGCTGCTTGTCACGGTCTACATGAGAGGCCTCACTTGCAGAAGTAACTAGCGTGCCATTTCCAAGGCTGTCATTCTCTGGTGTCAGCACACCCACTGTTCAAAGATTTGCTCTGACACGAACCAGGCAGCGCTGTGACTGTTATTGCCGTGGACTCCTCTGTGCTCCGACACTGGTGGCAGCTGCTCGGCACCCAGGGTTTGTTTCACCCAATTATTTGTTTGTCACTTGGAAGCCCAGGATGTCGGGCAGGTATTGTGGAGGTATTTTTGGCCTGATGCACAGGCAGAAAGCATAATGAGGCCCTCAGGTGAAGGTCTATTTTGTCAGTTAGGAGCTAGGATGATGTGCAGCCGAGAAGCCTGAGCAGCAATTAGGATATTTGAATAAGATAAGATACCTGGCAAGATGCTGAGAAGGCTCAGTAAGTTGGCCTTAACTTTTAAAATGCCAGAAAACCCCTTAGAGTAGGCAGTTTCCAAGTTTGTCCTGGAGCTCATGCAGGAGGAGGAGGTGGAGGAGCTCTTCCCTCAAGCCAGAGGGTCCTGGGAAGGACAGCACGAACCCAGGCACCAGCTGGCTAAGGAGTGCTCTGGGGGACGGCCCCAGCCAGACGGGGTCTGTGGCTCATCACATGTCGGTTACCCCTGGGTGGTGAGGAGGTGCAGAACTGGACAGCCATCCTCTCACCAGTGATCCCCAGCCCACCTAGGGAAAGCTGGAGTTTCCACTTCCCATGGGAGTCGAAATCAAATTCACTGGATGGCTCACATCTTGGGAGGAGGCCATCACTATACAGGGCACTGTGGCCCCTACAGCCAACTGCAAAAAATAAACCCACAAAGTTTAGTTTATAGTCTAATAGGCATCCAAAGCACACGGCAGCCGTGCCCCTGCAGCGAATCCAGGGATTTGTCTCCAAGATCCTCAGTGTCTCATCGGTGACGTTCTTCCTCTCCAGTTATCGGGCTCAGAAAGAAAGGGAGACAGCCCAGACCAGCCTGCCGCTCCTGAACAGCACAGGATGAATGTGGTAACAAACGTAACCCAGCTCCTCCTTACACGCATTCACAGTTGTAGTGTGTGCCCTCTGGGGGGAACGCTGGGATGCCCGGAGTATTACTTCTTTTCCTTGACTCTGAAACAAACCTTCCCCCAATAGGTATGAGAAGACTGTGAATGAAGCTAAAATCCAGCAAACAGCAAGTGTGGTGCTGAGGCAATGAAGCTGCCATTATCATCACCTTCCGGCAGAGGCAAAGTAGGAAGGAAGATTGCTTCAGTCGAGAAGGCCCAGATTAACGTTGGAAGAAGCAGAGCTCTGATGAATTGCTTGGTGTATGAGTCTGCTGACAGCTCGAGATGGATGGCGAGGTGGTGACATTCCCTAGATTATCTAGCATGGCCCATCCAAGCCTCATTTCGATTCACACCGGTAGAATGAGTCAACTACTCCATAAAAAAAGATACCACCTGGCAGCTTGCCGCTGGGTGCTGGAAAGCAGGGCCTTGTTCTCCCTATTTGCCCCCTGGCCCCACCCTGCCTGGGAAGTGGTCAGTCATTCCACTTAAGTCAATTACAAAGGAAGGGGCACCTAAATTCTTTACACAGTGGGGTTTTATAAACATTTATTAAGCAGATAAAACACCTCTTTTAAAACCTCTCAAAATGCAGACTAGCAGACAAGGACTCTGTATTGTTATTCTTACTCTGCAGGTTAATACCTAAGAGCTGGTATGCAAATTGTAGAAGCTTGTTCTCTCCCCCTCTGCCCCCACCCCTGAGACTCAGCCCCTCTTACCTCTGAGCTCTTTCTTACAGAGATGGATCTCCTGGAGAGGAGAGTGGTTTATACACCCCGTTCTCGCCCACATGTTCAGGACTAAAGTCAGCACTGGCTACCAGGCACCGCTCCTTTCAAAGGGAAGTGTTCACAGTCTCGGTCCCAGCTATCCAGGAAAATCCGTGCCCTCCGCACAAGCTTTAGGCTGTGAAAGGACCTACACTCTCAAAGGCAAGCTTCGGCCTTTAGACCCTGATGGATTTTGGAGTCCATCCAACTTTCTCACATTACCAAAGAGAACAAGTCCAGCGTGGTGATCTGTTGGTGGGTACCAGCGGCCCAGCTCCCACTAGAGCCCCGATGCTCCTTTCCCACAAGCAGGGCTCACTGTGACCCCTCCTGTCACCTCCCTGCAGGGTGCCAACCCAGCAAGGACGTCAGCGATCCCTTCTACCTTGCAAAAACATGGAATGGGGGAAGGGCTATCGATAGATCATACACAGAACTGCGCGGGTCTCCCCAAAATCTTTTCATTAGCTCGATTGACTAATGAAAATACCCATTTTCGGGAAGAAAACTCTAAGCGGGTAGGTTTCTGTCTAACAGTGAACTCGAGCTGGCAAACTCTGTGGCTCTCCTAAGGGCGACACCTTCCACACTCCAGTGCGAGCCGCCACTTCCGGCTTGGTGACCCATCCGGCCGGCTCACCTCGGACAGCTCTCCTCCTCACCAAGTCTGAAGGCCGGTGAAAAAAATTAGCACGTGACTTCTTCCCCACGACACCATTTACAAAGTCCCTTTCCAAATTTTAAAATACGTTTAAACTCTTACTTTTCTGGTTGCATGTTTAATGTGATCTGTTCATTGCTGGACCTCCCGAGCCTCTTCCACACTCAGGGCTCAACAACATTTGCTGAATGAAAGACTAATTCCAATATGGCTTTCACTTTCCACCAATTGAAGGGATAAATGGAATAAACACCGACGTCATTTACTTAACAGATGACAAATCTGATTTCAGGAGACTCCCTGTCAAACCAAAGTTTACAGTTAAAGCTCATGAATAAAGAAGCCTTAAGAGATCAACCCAAGAAGTCCTCATCCGGAACATGCAAAATTGATATAAAACAAGAGGAATTACATGGTTGGGCTTTCAGGAAGAAGAGCTTTACTATGGAAGAGCCTTTCCTGGCTATAAACAGATAATGAGAAAATGATGTAATCTTGGCTAAAATTAGGTTTTAGTGTTACTCTGCTGAGAGATGTGAAAGGTGATAGATAAGAGGGGGAAAATGTTTTCCAAGTGGCTTTTAAAGGCATCCAAATATAGCCGCCTCCCACATCAGTCTATTAACAGGCACACTTGAGACACTTCCCTCTTCAAAAGGACTCTTAGAAAAGCAATGATGTGCTCTCAACCCCTTCCTTTATAAGACAAGGTTTACGAGGGTCAGAGAGGCTTTGAGCACCCACACAACACCGCTCCTTATTAGCAGGCCCCCTCCTGCCTGCGCCCCAAACTGGGCCTCACATTGGTGTCACCCGGTGCTGAGGAAGTGCTCTTCGTCTGAAAATCCTAAGTCGCTTCTAATGAAATCTGGCTGAAAATTAAAGATCAGTCCACTTACAGGCACAGGAATGGGCATGGAAGGGTAGAAATGTGGAGAAGTACCATCTTATTAGAAGGTGGGAAAATCAGAGATGCCTCAAGTCGAGCCCGGGTGCAGTGCATGCAGTAACCATGACGATTTCAGCCACACTTCCTCAGACAGCGGTGGACCTTCTGCGAGGCCAGAAGTCCTGGGTGAGACCCTCCGCTATCAAGAAAACGTTCTTCCCAACCTCCAGGGAACATAAAACACCTCAGGAAAAGCCCTAGG
This sequence comes from Anoura caudifer, assembly GCA_004027475.1. Classification (NCBI taxonomy): domain Eukaryota; kingdom Metazoa; phylum Chordata; class Mammalia; order Chiroptera; family Phyllostomidae; genus Anoura; species Anoura caudifer. Next base: position 86,722 of record PVKU01000494.1, read on the forward strand.
GGCTTGTTCTGGGCCAATGAGATGGCTGGAAATGCCACCCACCACATCCAAGCTGAAACTTTAAGAGGCGTCCCATGGCTCTGACCCTCTCTCCTCTTTTCCCTAGACCAAGGCAATGACCAAGGATGGGTGCTGCTCCTTGAACCTGGGTCTGAGCAAAGACAAGGAGACCTGCAGCGGGTCCACGGCTGTCTCTTAATATGAGACCTTTGTTGTCAGGAGCCTCCACTGCATAATGCACAACAGCGCACGGGCAAGGACTCTGTTTATCGCTGTAGAAAGGCAAACTCACTTCTCAAGCACCAGCCGTGACAGCCCACTGTTGGCTGTACTGCGGAACACTCACGAAAGGTTCACAGTGGGAAAGCACATGGGACACGGTGGCTCTTCACTTAGGCTACTCCAGTGGCAGAACATTTACTTTTCAACTCTTGGAGTTGCTGAGAGGCTTACTTTACTCAAGGGGAAGATTCTGCACATAACATCACAGTGAACCGGTGGAGCACCCCGGGAGCGACTGGCTCCTTCCATGCCTATCCACAGGTTCCAGAGCTGGAAGGAAATCCTTCCTATGAGGGGAACCAGAGGCGCAGCCACGTGACTAGCTTTCCACGTGGAGGTGAAAGGAGCCTCCAAATACCAGTGCATGGCTACCTTGCATAGCCAGGCCTTGACGACACTGTCCCAGTAAGTCCAGGCACGCTCAGCCATCGATGGAAGTCACGTGTATCAGGTGGGGGCGGGGTGCAGGACGGTAGCACAGACCCTCGAACTCAGGCCAAAATCCCTTTGGTGACCTCACCAAGTGGGTCTTTAATAGAGAGCCACTTCTACTTTTTTAAGGCATAGACTGGGCAAGTAGTAAAACACTTGGATGGTGGCCCCGGGCTAAATCAACGACAGCTGAGCGGAAGTGCAGGCACCATGAAATTAATAAAGTCACTGTCGCACCAGCTTTGCCACAGGTTCAGGAACCAGCCAGTAAAAATCCACAATGCACGGAGATTACTTGTGTAGGAATCAATCATTTCTCTGCTGAAATTTTCTGACGGGTCCTTTTAACAACATCTTCACTGGGTTCATAATTCACCAAAGTTGCTTCCTGAGACTGAGCACTGCTGGGCTTTCTGAGTAATTGAGACAAATTTTGCTTGTTAAATAAATTCCAGGCAAGAGTATATTTGACTTATGCACAGGAAAGCAGAGAAGTCTTATGTAAGCTGCAAAACAATAGAGTTTTATCTTATCTGAGGAACTTATTGCCGCTTGCCTGTGTGTGTTTTACTGCCAAAATAAAATAAATTGAATCAGCTCACACATGATAACATGCTCTTTCCTAACTCATACTAATTGCTCGGCTAATTGATGTTTGTTGAACTTTCTCCATTTCATTGAGTGATTAGGTACAAAGCTAACAGTTGACATCTGTAGGCGCTTAACTGGCGTCTGTAATTACTGTTAATGTTAAATAATTGTTAGTTAATTGGAGTGGTAACTGACTGAATGGAATCCAGATTGTGAAGCAAAAAAGAAACCTAGTTAAATAAACATACATTTTCAGAGAAAACAACATTTTTCTGCAGTTGTCAGAAACTAGAAATAATCCAGAGGCGGTGGGATGGCCACAGGCTTCCTCCATGCAGGAAACTCTCCATGCCTGGGGTCCGGAGTGTGACCGGGCAGGAGGCCCTTTGTCATTTAACAGGTCCCATTAAATACTCTCCAGAACCAATTTGACTGTTTTGTTTTTTTTTTTTTTTTAATTTCCAACTGTCTCCTTATGAGTGTGTATTACTTTCTCAGACAACCAAATACTCAGTCACTTTGTTTAACCAAACAAAACCCTGAATATGAATGAGTTGAAAAGAGGGGCTCCATACTGCCAAGCATGGAGAAAAGGCTTTCAGAAGACAATCCAGTCCACCATTCAAAGATGTCAAAAATGTGGCGATAATTCAAACCAGTAAGCAAAGAACTTCATTATTGGGTTCAAAAACAAGCAAAGTGATGTTGGCTTACTTCACTAAAAGAGGGACCTGTTACATTGTAACCAGCTCCGGATGATCTGGCCCAAGTTTTACCTGGAAAAGTGACATCACTGTAAAGCTTCTACTCAGAAGACACGATAAAGATCAGTTTGAATGTTTGGAAAGTCTTTCACCTTGTTCACTAAACCTCCAGTGATGGGATCCAATGTTCACCTAGGATTTCCCCACCATAGTCATCCATAAGGTCAGGGAAAGACCAGGTAGAGCTGAGGGGAAAATATCCAAAGGGAGACACTTTCTTACAACATGGAATATTTTCGACTCTTACTGGTTGCTTCACATGAACAGTACAAGGCATCTGTTTCCAAGAATCCCCAGGCAATAATTCTATATAACAAATTCTGTACCTAAGAGCCTAGCTTCTATAGGAAGGTCAATTTCCATAACAAAAGGAGCTGATTGCATGCTATTTGCAGTAGGGGCAGGAGGAGGAACTCCACTACTCATAGCTCCTTTGTCTCCCATCAAGGACCAATTACCCTTCAATAGTATTTAATTCTCCACACACCAGACGTCTCTATCTACTGAAGACACCCCCCCCACACACACACACAATGCTCTGAAAAGTATTTAAAAAGAACGAGAGAAAGAAAACCAAAGAATGCATGGCAGCCCAACAACTTCCCCTTACCTAAGATTTAACACAGCAGAAAAACGCCACTAAACGCACAGAGGCTGACAGGGGCCTTGTGCACTTTGGGAGCGTTTCAGGCCAGGCCCTGTCACCACTAAACCCCGGACACTGCAGGGAACAGTGAATGGTCTCCATGTTCGTGATGACTGGGTTTTAAACTTTAAATTAAAAAAAAATTTTTTTTTAAAGAAAGCTATCCTGTTGTCAACTGCATTATTTTCACTTACATATAAAGCACGGAATTATTTTAGAAGAGGGGTTTTTCTTAAGTCAGCAGTGGCCTTGGTGGTAATATAACTTAGCTTTTCGGTCACCAAACCAAGGACTCCCCTTTTCATGCCTAAACCTAATGAATGAGGTGAGATCATCTCCATTAAAGAATGTATTAGGTACTCAGTTATTGCACCTCAGCATGCCAAACAGGTACATCTCTAGTAACATGTCTGTCGCCTGGTCTCTCCTCAAACCTCAAGTGACTTTTCAGCCAGGTTTTCCTTCTACACCGCTCATAAAACCATACTGTCAAAACTACTGAAAGCCCCGCTGGCCCAAAGGCTCTGACCTCCCCTGAGTCCCATGGAAAGTCTCAGTACAAAATGACCCCGAGGAGAGGTCAGGTGTACCCACCAGTGGGCCTGGTAGGGCTGGGAAAAGGAGAAGCAGCCCTGGTCCGAGAGCTCCGGTGGCCCCAGGGCGCCGTCTGGCACTCATCCTGGGGAGTGAGTGGTCACTACAATTCCCCAGGGCAGACCTAGGCTGGTGGGTGGCTGCTCCTCTGCTGCACACTTTTCGGGAGACACTGGGTGGTCTCAGCTGGGGGAGCACAGGCTAGGGGCTTCCTCCCTCCTCGGGTCATTCCCACCTCAGCACCTCAGAGATGCCCACTCAGCCATCTCAGCTCTCCAGCAGCTCACGCCGGAGGGCCCAGGGCTACAATGTGAGACGACAGTGGTGAAGGAAGAAGGGGTGAGGAAATCCTGGTGTGAACTTCACCTCCCGCCCACCAGTCCTTTATAGCTTGCCCTGCCTGCAGGACAGATCCTGGACAGGACGGCTCTGTGGCAAAAAGGGTCCTTTTCTCTTCCCCTAACCCAGACCATGAAACCACCCCGGGGGCTGTATACAAGCAAAGGACTCCAGAGGCCACTGTTCTCCTTCCTCCCAGGTAGGGCTGCCCTGCTTTTCTTTCCTCCTCAGGGAGCTCTGCCCTGAAGCAATTTCGGAGTTTAAAAGAGATGAACTATCTTGGCAGGATAGTCACAGGCAGCAAAACACTCATCCTCTGCATTTCTGTCTACATATCAAAGTGGCAAACCCGACAAGCAGCAGGGCCTGCGGTAGGACCTGCGGTAGGAAAGAAAGGACAGCGCGTACTGGCTGGCCACACTGAGCTGACCAGAGAGCAGCTTTAATGACAAATACGCCAGCATTCTGGGCAGGAGGACTGTTGCTCCTCTAGCAGTTCAACCAACTCCGCATGGACAAGAAGTCACTCTCTATGTGTCTCTGTCTCCCCGGGAAAGTTAATTTTTTCTTTGGCAGATGGTTGAATCACAAAGACAGAAGGATTCATAAAACTCACATGAACATCCTGTAAACATTTAAAGACATAAAAGCTCAATAAGGCAACCATGACCTTGATTAAAGTTAAACTATTTTTTTTTTTATGTGTACTACAACCCTAAGCCCTGCACTTTGGAGACTCATCTTCCCGCCTGTCATGGGTACATGCATGCACTCACTGCCTGATTAATTTGTTTTAAAATGGGAAATAAAAGGCGTCAGAAGAAAGCAACAACTTGGAACACTGAAAGAGAAAACCTTACTAGCTCTCTATTAAATTGGGTGGACCCAACAATACAGAGAATGTCAAAATAAAATCAACAGGCAGAAGTGATAGAAGACATATTCATCATACCTAACTACTAAATGTTATAAAAAAATCCCCACCAGAGATGTCAGGCCCAGGACTGGGAGGCTTGCTGTGGTTGGAAATGCTGACCTAAAGAGGCTAAATGATTTATTCAAGATCACCAACAGATTGATGGGAGTTGAGCCACGGGCCCTGCTGCTGCAGCCTGGAGCTTCATCCCCAACATCCCAACATCAAAGCTGTGTCCCCCCTCCACCAAGCCCCCCATCACAATCAGTCTGTGAGATTAACACTGCCCTCCCACAGTGAAATTTTATGGTCCAAATCTGCCCACCACTGGGCTCAGCAGCATAATCTCATCTCGGCGGCGGCTTACAGCCAGGCTCCTCTGAGACAGGAGCACTGAGGAACTCTGGAGCTGGAGAGGGGACGTGTAGCTTTAAACATCTGGAGGTGCAGAAATACACGTGTCAGCTTCCTTGCGTGTCTGTTCGACAGTTCAATACACGGAGGCTTTGAAGATTTTCCCAGTCGTGTTTGTTACCTGGTGTAAGTTTGCCCTTTCTTACAATGCTTTTTATTGCTCTTGGCTAAGAATACTGGACAGAGACAGGAGACCTGACTTGCAGGCAGGCAGGCTGCTTTGCAGAACTTGAACTTGATGTGCATGAAGCTGACAATTCCTTGAAGGCCTTGTCAACCATCCATCCCGTAAATACTGCCACTACCCGGAGTGAAAACAGACCAAAAATCAAGAGCACATCGCAAGACTCTCTGCACCTGTCTTGAAGCCATTGTTGACATTACCACTACACAATGAATCGCTTTTTGAAGTTGTTTTCCTGATGTTTAGCAGTTTGAATACTAATCCCCTTAACAAAACTGTCCCCATCTCCTCCACCCCTTTCCTGCTGCCCTTAATCCCCTTCTCCCAAGGGAGGGGGGGTGGCTGGACACCAGTCAGTCTAGTCTGCAGCACCTGGATTTGCATTGATTCAGCCTCTTGTCATTCTTGTTACCAACAGGAATTAGCATAAGGCATTAAGGGGCAACTCAGAAGGAGAAAAGAAAGACTATTTTGATGGAAATAAGGGGCAAAGGCATAATCTGCCATCAACTAAAATGCTTATTTGTGTATGGTTTCCCAAGCAAAGCTTAGAAAAAGCCTATGTTGATTTTAGTGTTCACAAAGAAACCTTAATCCCTTTAAGGCAACTAAATCACCCCCAGAAAAGCAGCTCAGGAGAAAGGCACCCTGTCAGGGGGTGATTATTCACAACCAAATAGATGCCACAAATCACACTCTGTAAGTAAACACAAATAAGAACGTGGGAAACGTTTGATTGGAAAAGGGAAAGCAGGGGGCAGAGCAGGAGGGAAGAAGCTGAGGGGCGCTCCTCATCATCAATCACTCTTCATCCGCCCTGAAGAGAGCTTTGCAGCCTGGTGAGGGCAGCGGCGGCCTGAATGCAGGTCCCCGAGTCAACCTGCTTTCTCGGGCTGATCCCAGAGAGCAGAGGCACATTCCAAAGCTTTATAGCAAACTGGCCAAAAAAAAAAAAAAAAAAAAAAAAGACCCAGTCACGTGGGACTGGAGATCCCGGGAGGGGCTGGGGCCTGGTTGTCACCGAAACACAGAACACCTCCCTCTGGTGACCAGCCCATCTCAGCCTCCTCCTCCTACCACCCGCCCTGCTTTTCACACAGATGCACCACGGTCTACCAATCCTCTCCACCATCAAAATGAGCAATAAACAATTATGCATTTTTACTTATGAGTAATGTATGACATGAACTGCACGTATCTTCTTTTATGGAGCTTTTAGTGTTATGTTAGCAAATTCATACAAACTTTCACTCCATGAAAATATGATGAAATATAAAGCTGGAATACTCCGTTATGCAAAAAAAGGGATAAAATTCAATATGACAATAATTCTGGGAGTAACAGCAATGACATAAGCACATACACCTCAAGGGAACTCTAAACATAGTGCACTATTTATAATTGCAGTTGGTTCCAACTCTAAAATAACATGGAAGCCCAAAAGGAACTGCACTTGAAAATGCATCTTGATAACCATCTAGCAAAAAAATGCTAGCCCAGGCAATCATTGAATGCTGAAGTGGTTTCAAACTGCACTTTACAAAGGCCCAGGTCTGCACAAGTGCGTCCCGGTATCGTCCAGGTAACACGGAACAAGATTCCCAGAGAAAAGCACACCTTCTTTTAGCAAGTAGCATGCACGCCCCTACATCAGGTTCTATAGTGGAGACGAAAAGATCGAATACTTTATATAATTGGTACCTTTCAAATCATACACCTCTGCAAAGCCCCTGATTAGACACCACCTTAAATTTCATTATTTCCAACAATACCGCTACAAATGAAAACTGCGCAGAAATCAATTGGCAATGATTTAAGATTAAGTTTTCCCTTAATGTACTGCTATATCATTAGCCTCTCTAGCTCCGCGTATTGTGGTTTAGAAGAAATTAATGGGAGAGCACATATTTAGATTTTGCCCTCTTGCTCATTTATTAACTTTACAGAAAGCCCACAGCAGAGTAAGGCTCGGTTTATGGCCACAATATTGTGAATACTAAAGAGCCACTGGTTATTACAGTCTGCAGTACAAATCGGCTATTTACAGCTCTCCCACTACTGGGTAGTTGATAACGAACAATAAAGTTAAGGCATTTTGAGAACTACTATTCTCCATTATTGCCTCCTACATTGCATTAAAGCCACGTAGATAGTCGTGACTTTTTAGCCAAATCAATTTTAATAAGGATTCAATGTATTCTTTAAAATAAACTGTTTTTAATGTATCCCAAAAGAATACAGCATCTGTCCCAAGCAAAACCACAAAATATAAACAATTCCAGAATGAAAAAAGAAAGACCATTGTTATTTATTCTTCCTTCCTAGGCAGTGACGACACAAATATAAAAATATGTGAGCCACTGCTCAGAATTAGTCTTACCTTTGTTTACAATGACGGTATTGAAGAGTTTTTCAGAGCTGGCATCTGATGCCTGAAAAACAAGAAGGGAGAAAAAAAAAGATATTATTGTTGTCTCCACCGTCGTTACTATTATTTTACATCAGCATTTTAGAAAAGCCAACAGGGGAAGCAGCCATTTCCCCAGTCCTCCATAAGGTGGTGCTAGGTGACTGTGTGAGAGAGACCGGCGCACGGCTATTTGCTGGGGGGAAAAATCTGATTTTAAAAATGTGTCCTTATTAGACGTACTATCTGTGCAAAACATATTTCTAAGAGATGATACACAAAGCAATTCAGCTCGTTCACATAATGATTTTGCAATTTCGTTGACAGATCATTATTGTGGAAATGCTACTTTTTTCATATTTGCAGACATGCCTATTTTTCAATTTTCTTTTCACAAACCAGAAATGCCTATTATTTAATGCCAAGCTTTCCCTCGCTAAAAAGTGCCGACTAGCGCTCCCAGAAATTAATTTATGAAACCAGTCATCCGGCGACCCCGCGATCCCTGCCCCTTACAGTAACCAGGATGACCTTGGTATTGAAACCAAGCAAGCTGAGCTGCCCCCAACACCGACAGCACACCTGCCACCAGCATAGTTTCCTTTCCATTTTCTAGAGATCATGTGTGCTAATTATTACGCCAGCTTAAGGAAGGTGAAATAAGCCCGTTGAAACAGCAAGAGTAAAGCTAGTTTAAATTATATACACTGATGTTCTGGAAAATAAACATGAAGTCGCTCTGCAGGAAAATAACGTTTCGAAAGCACTGAATAACCCTAGAACCTGAAAAATTAAAAATTTAAAAACTAAGCGCCCTTGCTATTTAATTTGAAGATGTGTCTACACTTAAAGTTACAATGGCTATGTTACATTTATGCTGTTTTGGCCACTGAATCCTTGTTAAAAAAAAAAACACTTATCTTTCACAATTTATAGAGATGGATGTTTGACAAAGCAAAGCACAGAGTGCTGAATAAATTTAAAAAAGGAAGGAATGTAGAAAATAGAGGAAGGGGAGATTCTGGAGTACAGCATGTTCTGACTTTGGGGCTGGGTTTTAGAGACAAAGAAAATATTCCATTTAGTTTTTCCACGTTATGCTGACAGATCTGAGATATTCCTGTGCACATCTGGGCACCACGTTCTATTTCTCAAAGCAAGTGATACAGGAAGACATAAAATATTTTTATTATGACTACTTTTCCCTTTATTTTCATTCTAATTTTCCAATTTTAGGGGTGGTTCAGAAGATTGAGATTTCTAGATAATGTGGGTTTCCCAGGTAAAAACTTAAGAGTATTTCACCATTCTTTGATGAAAAACTGTATTTGATTTTAATTGGAATGGCTGTGTTAAATTAATGGCTTAAAAAATAAACTCCAGCTAATATTCTTAAAAAGAAAAAAATTGTTAAAGAAATCATCATTCCAGATTAAAATGACCCTTGCAATTTTTGGAATTACTTATTACAATGAGCCTAACTGGCTCAAAGAAATATAAAAACAAATCACTGCACCCCCAAAGCAAAAGGCATAGGTAAGGAAAGGAAATGGTTTCTGATTGAGTTTTGATTTTCACTTGGGGTGTGTGTGTGTGTGTACGTGAGAGAGAGAGAGGAGAGAGAGAGAGAGAGACAGAGATGGAGTAGGGCAGATGCTGAGGGTGAAGGTGGACAGGCCCTCTGGTTGTCTTCCACACCCTCCTTCGGGGCTGCCACCTTTGTCAGCTCCACTGGCCTACAAGCTGTATTCTCAAGTAAGTGGTTGAGGGATCCCATGTCTGAAGCAAACTTAGATGTGATTATTATGATGCCAACCAGTAAGTTATGACAGAATAAGTCTGACAGGATATTCAGAGAGGCTTAGGAATACACCTTCTGATAAAAGCTTTTTGAGCCTTTAATTTTCTGATACATGTCACAAAGCCTTAAGGATGCCTCTTGCAACTGAGGAAACGGGAGTCTCAACAAGGCCGCCATAGAAAAACACCCAAAAGAAAATGATTGTGATGGGGCTTTGGCTGATCATAAAATGACCCTGGATGCCTTCTCTCTTCCATTCAGGTGGTTAAAACTGTGGCTGACCACTGCCCTGAAAGTCAGAAAAGAGCTTCTTACCCAAAGTCTTAAGTGGAAACTACAAGAAAATTCTTCGCTTTTCCTCCATAAACTTTCCAAATTCTACTTACACTTTTAAAACATTTCAGCAAATTATTTAGCTCCTTGAGTTTTAAAGTTCGGCATGTTTTCATTTTCACTGTTTTTAGAAAAAAATCTCCAATTCTTTATATTACCAAGACTCTCTTCCTATTTTTTAAATATCAGGAACGACAAATGCAAACGTGGTGAGCCGACTCTGCAGAGGAACGGAGCTTTTTCTCCCCTCCTTTGTAACGCGGGGTACCTCCACATGCTAAAGACCTTTATTTAGATTTTGCTCGCCATTTCATTTCATCCCCCTTATGCGGTTATGGAGGATGAGGTCTTTAAGTGGCTACATGTAAAAAATTGATACAAAAAAAAAAAAAAGAAAGCTTTTTTGGTTGCTTTTTGAGGAGAGTGCAGATTTTTTTAATACAAAAAATTTACTAGGCGCCGTGGTTGTTTAAAGAAAAGTTAAATAAGTCAAACAAATTGAAGGCAGGAACAGAGGGAAACCAGTAAAAGCCTTTCGTGCAGAAGGGGGTGGGACGCAGCCGCTCTTGTTCGGGGTTCACCTTAATTTCCTTCGGCCGAAGACTCCGGGGACAGCACCCGCAGGAACAAGGACTTTTCAAAAAGAAAAGGGAAACCTCCCGAAACTTAAGCGCGAGTTCTTTCCCAAACTGCCGCCGATCCCGAGCTCAAATCTCCTTTGGTTTCTCCTTGGCACCGTGTGCGGGCCAGGATCCGACCTCAGCGCACGGGCGACCGTGCAGCGAGCCCAGCGCCAAGGTCTCCGGCCCCAGTCGCGCAGGCCCCAGCCGAGCTCCACGTTCGGGGGCGCCCCGCGGGCGGGGAAGACGCCGGGAAGTCTGCAGCCCCAGGACCCGACAGAACAGTTCCCGCTGCTTGCGCCGCTACTCCCGGGCCGAGCCCGCCGGCCGAGGAGGAAAGTACAAAGGCGGGCGTCCTGGGCGCAGAAGGAGAGCAAGAGGGAGGGGGATGACGAGGGGGCTCCGTCGCGCCAGACGCCAGGAGCCCGCCCCTGCTACCCCAGCCCGCAGGCTGGGCCGCCGCAACAAAAGACCCCCGACCCGGCTGCCTCCCCTCCGACCGTGGGCGGCGAGCGAGGGGCTGTGCCCCCAGGGCTGCATTACCTGGTCGCAAAGGGTTAAGCGGTCCTGTCAGCCCCAAGTTCATGGTTGGGTTCCTTAGCAGGGTTCACAATGGGGGATCGTCAGAGACCAGGGGAAAACCAGCCAAACACGCGAAGAGAAAACGCCCAACTCCGACTGGGCACCGTTTGCAAGAGTCTCCTGTCGTCCTAGCGAAAGTCTGAAGCGGATGCACGAACCAGATCCGTACGGGAGCGACAGCTTCGGGCGGCGGGAGCCGGCCCCGCGCACACATCCGAGAGCGGCTGGGCCAGCAGGGCGGCGGCGGCGGCTGAGGCGGGAGGGACGCACCCGGCCGCGCTTCCTGCTGCCTTCGGGCCGCTCTTGCGGCACACGGGGCTGGCGGGGAACAGCGGGGACCCAAGGAACGTCCTGGACGGGCCAGCAGACGAGCGAGGCGGACAGGAGCGGCCCAAGCCGCGGCCGCGGCGCGCGGAGCTAAGAGCGAGGCGGCGGCGGCGGCGACAGGACAAAGGAGACCATGTGCGGAGGGAGGGAGGAGGGAGAGGGAGGAGGAGGAGGAGGGCGCACCGCGGCGGCGGCGGCGGCGGCAGCTTCTCCCCGGCGGCAGCCTTGGGCTCCGCAACTGCCGGACCCACCTCTCCAGCAGCGCCACCGACCGCCTGCTCCAGATCCCCCCCCCGCCGCCGCCGCCGCCGCCGCCGCCGCGCCGGAGGGGTACGCTCCGGGAGTCTTTATTTTTGGCCAATCTCGTCGGCGCGCGGCGCAGGCGGCGCTGCAGCGGCCGGGGCGCCCGGCGGGCTACGCTGGGCCGACGGCGCCTCCGGGCCGGAGCTGGCGGGCGGTGGGCGAGCGCCCGGGGCTGGCTGCGCTCCGGCCCACACTCCGCTCGCGGGCGCCTGCCTCTCCCGCCGGCTCACAGCTCAAGTGAACTCCATCAGCGGCCGTCACCGGCGCAGCAGGCACCCTGGCTGAACGAGTGTCAGGAGGGGGCGGCGGCGGCACCGGGCCCCTGGTCCCGGACTTCGCTCCCTGATTGCGCCGAGCGCGCCTCCGCCAGACGCTTGCAGCTCTCGGAGAGGGACTTCCTCGGCGCGCGGAGCCCGAGCCGCTGGTGCCACCGCCCCTCCTCCGTCCCGCCCCGTGCGCCCCGCCCCTCACTGCCTCTCCACTCGGCCCGGCGCCCAGTCGGCCCCGCGGGGGCGCAGTCCCTGGGTGCGACCTCGACAGCTGTCTCTCCGCCCGCAGCTCAAGCCTTAGGTCCCCAAGCTGCCTTCCTGGCGGACGGGCATGGCGGGAACTGCAACGTCCCGCGCCGTCGCTGCAGTTGGGGCTTCCAATATTGCGCCGAGGCCGGGAACGGCCACTAGGCCCGTAACCCGGACTTGAAGTGCAACCAGGCCAGCGACATCTGCACAGAGCAAGCTCTCTAGGCAAGAAAAGTGATGTATGTGAAACGCCTGGCACATAGTAGGTGCTCAATACAAAACAATAAGTACATTGTTGAAAATGAAGGAGTGTCAGTGTCTAGTATTAGAACAAAAAGGTCTTTAATCTAACTTCATCCCCATCATGATCAAAGCCTGAATGCAATTTGTTAGTTCTTAAGAATAACTGAGTGCACCAAGTGGCCATTTACAAATCCCCCCTCCTCTTATTCTTAAAATTCACTGACAGAGTGGAGTGATTGGTTCCCTGGGCATCCACCACACATAAGGAAAGGAATAAAGCAATGCCACAGTCTCTACATGGGCAGCAATTACTGTCTTCCTAACATTTATCATCATTGTGTTCTTTAGTGCTAGAGAGGAGGGCAGAAGGGCGCTGAAAAACTACATACTTGGCCTTTGGTGGATTTCCCCTGGAATCCCACTCCTGCCCAGAGCATGCCCTGCCCCCTTCTGTCCACTGGTAGCCCCCTCTGCAGACTTCTGGCTTCCTCACTCACTATCCCAACCGCAGAGGCTCAGAAAAGGTGCTAGGCCATAGTAGGGGAGAAGAGATTCTCTCAAAACTTGCTGTGATTTTCTCAGCACCATGAAAAAGAGGGAAATAAGGCCTGGATTGCAACTGGGAGGGTCCCAGGGTAGAGCAGGCACATCAGGGAGTGAGAGCAGAGGGAAGCTCGCAGTCCCTGATTTCCCTTCCAGTGTCACCATACCTGGGTGGCAGCTGAGAAGACAGGAAAAGAACCTGGCTGGGGAGAGACTTACACCACATATCAATGACATGGAGACTAGTCTAAAGCAGTAAGACCCATTCCCCACCTCTTTGAAGTTGAACATCTGTCACTGTTTGATTTCATGGCACTCTTAAAAAATGTCTCAAGGGGGAAAAAAGGAGGGTGCTTGCTGTACGGCACACTTCTTTTTCTCGAACCTCCAAAAACAATTAATTTAGGAAATAAGAGGGTCTCTCTCTCTCTCTCTAGACTCATGCCCTCCCTAACTGGTAGCACCTCATGGTGTTTCTAAAAACAGTGTTCAAAAAAAGATAGGTAGTAGAGATTTTTCTCCAGAGAAGTCAGAAGAAAAGGTGCCTGGGAGGGTGTAAGTTTGGAGTTGGATTTTCCTATTGCTTATAAGATGTCACAAAACCAGCTGAGGCCCTCCAGCCAGGGGGCATTCATTCGGAAGCTGTTTCTGCAATACCCAGATAGCTCAAAGGCAAACATTAAATTTTCAAGAAAAGACATTAAAATGTTGTTTCTTTTGGAGCAATCAAAATGGGAAGGTTTTCTTGTCCTGTTGCCCTAATAAAATCAATATTACAGGGAAGAAATTGCCAGAGCTCCTGCCATGTCCCCCTCAGGGTGAACTGAAATGTACAAAAGGATGGGTAACTCCGATGACCAGCTGAACAACCATGCAGCTCTCTGAGGTGCTTTTCTCGGGTAGCGTTTCTGACACTTAGCACGCCTTGCATTAGATTTCCATCTCTGGTAATTAGGATTTCAACCACAGAGGAAAGCCTGGGACAGATCTGCCTGTGTCTGTATATTTTTATTACCTGTAATCAGGAGGAAGGCAGAAACACCAACAGCCAAGCCGCTAGAGAACCCACAGAATGCAGCTTCTGTAGTGTCCACACTCAGCCCCTGCACCCGGCCTGTGCACGGCCTGCTCCCCACCGTGGTCCACCACTGCCACTCGGCTTCGTTTCCCAGCCTTTCACCATTGGTTTCCAAGGTGCTCTGTTCCCCCTGCTTTCTGGGAGGGAGGTATTCAGTGTCAAAACTGGAAGGGAATAGGTACAGGGCAGCACCGGAAGTACAGAGAAAGAAGACAGGAAAAAATAAGACATGAATAATCCACACATGGGAAGACTGGATATCCTGGCCCGAGACCTGACTTTCTGACTTTCAAGAATCAAGATTTATTATTATTTTTCCTTGAGAAACTTAGCTTCCCTTTATTGAAATTTTAATCTAAAGATTATAAAGTCAAATGTCTGCAACATTCAGAAGGTTTAACATGCTAGCTCTAATGGCCTAACGTCACCTTCTGTCTCTGAAGCAGAGTTAAGGAGAGCAAGTCTTACAGAGTAGGGACCCTAACAAGAACCAGATCGCTAGAATATGGATGCAATGGCCTTTTCAGAATTAGATCAGCTATTTCAGAAACAAAAAAACAATTTTTGATATATGGCCAAAGACCTTACTTAGCCAAGTTTATGATTAAACTAGCTACAAGTTAAAACAAACATGCTAAATTAAAATATGGAGTCATCTTCCTCAAATCTCAAAGTATACCTACATGTCTCTAAAGATAAAGATAACCAGGCTTTACTAACTAATGGGAGTTCTTCTCAGCCCATCTAAAATGGAGAAGTTTTAAAGCTTAAAATGTGAGGTTTGATTCAATTTGTATCATAAATTACCAGACTGAGACTAAGCATTTTCTGGTAAAATTTGTTACAAATGCGGGTCCGTCTGTTGAGCATCTTATATGGAGAAAGTTCATTAATTTCATGGTGTTCTCCCTCATAAATAAGATGTACTTCAGGCCCTCACTCACAGAATATGTGCTGGGTGGTTTAAAAGAAAAGGAACCTCCTCGAGCTCTTATATTTTAAACCACGTGGTTTGAAAAGACCATGGGAGCAGCATGGCAGCACCTGCGTCCTCTCTCCAAGTGGCCCTGGGACAGCTGTCGCCCCGCCTGCGTTGCTGCTGTGTTGCCGGGGGCTCCATCTTTAAAGCTCCACAGATTTTGAAAATACAAATTTCTACCTGTTCTTTGGGTGGGGGTAAAGAGCGAACATCTGGCTGACACCATGGCCTTATTGTTTCTGAGCCAGGGGCCTCACTGTCCTCGTCAGTAAAAGGAGGTGACAGCGGTGCCTGCACCTCAGAGGGCTGTCGTCAGCGACGGCACCTGGCCCTCAGGATGTGGGATAGATGTGCTGGCTACTGCAGTCACAGATGACATTCATATTTTGATTACTGTGGAGAACAACAAAATAAAAGTATATTTGGTATGGCAGCAATGCACATGGCCATGCCTTCTATTGCATTCTGTCAATGCGGACCACCACAGTGACAATAAAAATAACCACACGAACATCAAAACAACACCAGTCCCAGAAAGGGGTGCCGGTGGTTTGTTCCATCTGTACTTGAAAGCCCCAACCTCACAAAGGCCTCACTGCAAACAATCCCTCCAGATGCGGCCAGAACCTGGATGTCAGGGAGTCTGGCTCCCATGATAAGGCTGGGTAATGGGAGAAACATGTATCTTCTCGTTAGAGTACGAAGCCCAATTTTCAGTCAGGTGAAATGTTAAGACAATTCATCAGGCTTTAAGACACCATCAACCTCCTAACAGCAAGGACTTCAATTTCTTAAAACATAAAATAGCATGCATCACAATTATGTCATTTGGATGTGGTAAACTGTAATTTCCCGTTAAGAAAGGCCTACAGATTTGCTATGATTAAAAATGGTTTCTTACTGAGGGGGCAGCATTTTTTTTTTTTTTCCCTTTTCTCTGTGTGGATACCACCTTGATTTGATTTTAACCCCCCCCCCCCCCCCCGGTAAAAGGACTATGTCTTGCGAGTCTTTATTCACACCACAGCCAGAGCAGCACTACAAGAAACAGAGACATGTGCCTGCAGATGGAGCCCAGCACTTTGCATCTATGTGTGAGGATATGACCAGCCTCTTCTGTGACATGCCTTCTCTATGAACCTAGTTTCCTGCAGATCTCATTCACTTCTTGGAAAGTGTTCATGTGTCACGCACCCAGCTCAGTACTGGCAGGCCTACCTCAATAGGTGCATGAGGACAGAGGACAAATAGATGGCTGAGATTTCTCAGCCTGCCAGGGAGGCGGGGGCACCAGACAAGTGTCTGGATAAATGATAAAACGAAGGGAGACTCAGAGCCGAGGACGGCTGCTGAGAAGCCCAGATGGACCTGCAGCTGGACCGAGGTGCCTGCTGCTCCTTGCCCACGTGGGCGACCAGCGGTCCTCGTGTGGAGAACTGAAGTCAACAGGTTGTTCAGCCCTAGCAAGCAGGAAATCGCCCCGCTGCCAGGGTCACCCAGCTTCCCGCCTCTGTTAATTCTTGACCTAGTGCCTTCCATGCTGCCTGGCCTGGGAGAGTAAAACCTTTCCTGGGTCCAAGGGATTTCTCCTGTGGAGGCCAATTCATTTTAAAATACAAACCATGATTTTCTCCTTTAGTGATGCATAGCGAGCCAACCTCGGGTGGCCCCCAGCCCCTTAGCTCTGTGTCCCCCACCCTTTTGAATAAGGAGGCTTTTAAATGGAAGGTTCATTACTTATCACTCTGAAAGGGGACTGCAATAGCTCACACTCCCGCTGTGGTAAAGCAAGAGCCTCTACCATTGCCTGCCGGTGTTGCCACAATTGATCATGGGGCTGCAATGAGAGGGAAGTAAATAAGCCCAACTGGGCTGGTTTATGATGCATACTACTGAGATGCAGGGAGAAATAAATATTTTCCAAGTGTAGAAGTCAAGAAAAAGAATTTCACTTTCAAACTTTACAGTGCACTATAAACTACAAAGGGAAAAAGTATTAAAAAAACTCCATAAAATATCTCTTACTTAACCTCTAAATCTACATTAAGATATTAATATTCAGAATCTGACAGTCTCACAAAGAAAGGCAATGAAATATAAAAATACATTCAATCTCTGCTCATGTCACCCAATGGCACATTACGTTTTACG
Source organism: Anoura caudifer (assembly GCA_004027475.1). NCBI lineage: Eukaryota > Metazoa > Chordata > Mammalia > Chiroptera > Phyllostomidae > Anoura > Anoura caudifer. The sequence continues at coordinate 103,769 of PVKU01000494.1, forward strand.
GAAGCACGTAAGAGCAGGACGATGCAGCCACGTCTTCCTGGTTTCACTTGTGCTCAGTCCAGGTTCCTATCATATCATTTAACACGGAGGAGTCTTCACAATCGGGGGTCTAGAGACCTGCATTTGAAATCAAGTCCAACCTGCTTGAGGACAGGTGCTCACCCTGCTCAAATCTCCAATACTTGGGCCCTCTCACTATTTCTACGTGAAAATGGGAGTGGGAGAGAGGACCCGAGGCAATTAAAATGCAAAATGTATACAAAATGTGTGCATGTGCTAAAAGGATGAGCAGAACGAAATGCGCAAATAAGCCAATGGAGATGATACATTGAGAAAAGTAGAGTGTTAAGTTGAAAAGAAAATGCTGTTGGTAGGACATTTCCTTTAGCTGTCTTTGTATAAATTACCCCAGAATCTGATTCTTAAACAGGCTCACTGGACATTGGAATTCACGGTCCCTGGCCTGGCAGCTAGGAGTGTGGGTGGAGGTTAGAAGGCCTATCTTTGAATCTAGTCTCTGTCACAACAGCTGGTTCATCTTGAGTTATTATTTAATTTCTCCCAAGCCTAACATTCCTCATCTGTACAATGGAGCTAGTCATATAAGTCGACTCTCAGAGAGAGAGTGCTGTTGCAAACATTAAATACAATAATGCCTCATAATGCAGCTTGTGGCTGTGCTTGTCATACAAGGATGACTCACCTGGGGGGGCCTTCAGACGGGGGGGGGCATCATCTCTTGGGGGGTGACTGCGAGGCAGCTGTTCTAGCGGTTGAGAGTGTGTCTACTGAAAACATGAGTCCTGGGTTCAACTCCCGGCTCTTCCTCCACTTTCACTTATTAGCTTTGCCACGGCGAAAAGACTGCTTCACATCTCTGTGCCTCAGTTTCCTCATCCATACAATAAGGCAATAGTAGCACCTACCGTTATTACAGCAACTGGTGTGAGGGTTCAATAAATTAATGTGTGCAAAGCACTTGGAGCAGTACCTGGTGGTTATTAGCCACAAGTCATCTAGGAGTAGAAGTTCTTAGTTTTGGTTTCGTAAATGAAAGGGAAGTGAAACAGGTCCTCTGCGTTGGGCAGGACAAAGGCAGCCTTGCCCTCCTCTCTGCTGGCTGGAGGGGCTGTGAGGCTTGAGCTGGGGATGGGGAGGTGGTGCTGGGCTGGGGGCTCCCTCAGGAAACAGTGGCTGGCATTGCAGCCCTGTACAATTCAGAGCTCCAGCCATGGGCTCTCAGCTGTGAGCGTGGTCTTGGGAAAGGGGGCCCAACCAAGGAGGCAGCCCCTGCAGCCACCAACAGGGGCACAACTGTCTGTGCTCCCCTGACACAGTGAGTGGCCATGTTACAGAAGGCTGCCGTGGAACACTGGGGCAGCGGGTGGGCTGATTATGTTTTTTCAATTTTCTATGCAAGAGGCATTTTAGCCACTTTAGACTGAGTGAGCTCCTCAAAATGTTCAACAGCTGAGGGGAGAGAAAGGCACTCTTGAAGCCACCCTAGATCTTCCTCGGGTGGATGCTTGAAGGTTTCATCTGAAAATTGAGATGTTACCTTATTTGGCCTCCCCAATCATGTTTCCCATTAAACAAGTTAAACTAGGTACATGACTATAACTTGAGTTGTTTTGTACTGAAGGAAAACACTTTTCTATGTCAGATTAAAGGAACCTCATTTCTAGCTTCAGTTAGTCCCAGGGAAAGGGACTAACTAAAGTCCCTGAGAAAGTTGCTATTTTAGGTCTGGGTCAGGCTCAAAACCCAATTTTAATCTTCATTTCAGGGCCTTGAAATTGGAAGGGAGAGAGAAACCAACTAGTAAACTAGTGAACTCTAGAACAGAAAAACAGCAGAAGCTGTAAATTATATACCATGATGTCTTTTACTGGTTCTGAGATTCGGCCTCTTATAAAGGTGAGGCTGTACATACCTGGAGTAACGTATGTTCTTCAAAGAAGTCTACAGTGATGCCACCTGCCCTTATGACAACCCTGTGAGGTGAACAGAGTAACTGCTGTTCCCTGTATTCCCTTTGGAGGTGAGGAGTCGGATGACTGCACAGTTCTAAAGCATCCACCATCTTCTGCACGGTATGATGTTCTAGCATTCATTCTACTAGGTGAGTCTCGACCTCTCACTGCTGTGGCCAAACCTGGAATTCCAACATACTCTTAAGGCCAAAATATCTCAGTTCTAGATCTAACTCAAAACAAATTGATCTAGAGAAGTTTCAAGATCCAAAGGGTCATACAGAGGTGTAGGTGGACATACTGTGCCTCCTTGCACAACCAAAATTAAGGACAACAAAGATTTAGAAATAAGAAAACAACCAGAACTGATAGAAAATTGAACTGTACGGAAGTCCAACAACCATTCATCCAGACCGGTAGGAGGGGTGGAGTCGCAGCAGGAAAAAGTGGAGGTTGGAAGACCCCGGCGCACAGGCAGCAGCAGCTGGCAGATCCCAAGCATGCAGGCAGTGGCTAGCAGCTCCCAGGAGCACAGGCGGTAGCTAGCAGACCCTGGGCACCAGGTGGCAACAGTGCAGACTCAGTGAGGCCATTCAAGGCAGCTGGCTGACCAGGTGGTCCCACATTCACACGTAGATAATCCAGGTGAAGGGGAAGCAGTGGAAGGAACTGGAATCCGAGACAGAGCAGAGCAAGCGCCATTGTTCCCTCTCGGACCTGGCCCCCACATACAGTGTCACTACCCAGCGACTGGGCTGCCCCGCCCTGGGGAACACCTAAGGCTCTGCCCCTCACTAGGTACAGCCGCCACCAGACTGGAAAAAACAAACAAACAAAAAACCAAAAATGGCTCAAACAGGAGAACAAATCAAAGCCCCAGAGCTAATTCATCTAACCGACCAAGAGATAGCCAACCTATCAGATGTACAGTTCAAAGCCCTGGTGATCAGAATGCTCACAGAATTGGTTGATTTTGCTCATAAATTAGATGAACAAATGAAGGCTACAATAAGTGAAATGAAGGAAAACACACAGGGAACCAATGGAGATGGGAGGAAAACTGGGACTCAGATCAATTGAGTGGACCAGAAGGAAGAAAGAAACATACAATCAGAAAAGAATGAAGAAACAAGAATTCAAAAAAATGAGGAGAGTCTTAGGGACCTCCAGGACATCTTTAAACATCCCACCATCCAAATTATAGGGGTACCAGAGGGGGAAGAAGAGCAACAAGTGAAAAACTTATTTGAGCAAATAATAAAGGAGAAATTCCCCAAGCTGGCAAAGGAAATAGAATTCCAGAAAGTCCAGGAAGCTTAGAGAGTCCCAAAGAACTTGGACCCAAGGAGGAACACACCAAAGCACATCATAATTACATTAGCCAAGATTAAAATAAAGGAGAGAATTCTAGAAGCAGCAAGGCATAAGGGCACAGTCACCTACAAAGGAGTTCCCATCAGACTGTCAGCTGATTTCTCAAAAGAAACCTTACAGGCAAGAAGGGGCTGGAAAGAAGTATTCCAAGTCATGAAAGTCAAGGACCTACATCCAAGATTGCTCTATCAAGGAAAGCTTTCATTTAGAGTGGAAGGGCAGATAAAGCACTTCTCAGATAAGGTCAAGTTAAAGGAGTTCATCATCACCAAGCCCTTTTCATTATATGAAATGTTAAAGGTACTTACCTAAGAAAAAGAAGACAAAAAATATGGACAGTAAAAAGACAGCAAACTCACAGATATTAACAACCATACCTAAAACAAAAGCAAACTGAGGAAACACCTAGAACAGGAACAGAAACACAGAAATGGAGATCACACGGAGGGTTAGCAATAGGGGATTGGGAGGAGGAGAGAAGGGGGAAAAGGTAGAGAGAATAAGTAGCACAGACAGTGGGTAGAAAATAGACAGGGGGAGGGCAAGAATAGTGTGGGAAATGTAGAAGCTAAAGAACTTATGACACATGGACATGAACTAAAGGCGGGGAATATGTGTGGGAGGGGGTGCGAAGGGTGGAGGGGAATGATGGGGGAGAAATGGGACAACTATAATAGCATAATCAATAAAATATATTTAATAAAACAAAAAAAACACAAAGGGTCATAGTAAAATGGTTGTTAAGCTGTGGGAATATTACTAGAATAAGTGACTAGTTTACCTTCACAGGTTTTTTAGTGGGAAGATTATTGACGTGCATATGAAGGTAATTTGTAAGTCACGTGACAAAAGGTAGCTAACCACAGGTCAGCACATCTTCCTCTCTGACTGTCCCTCACAGGGTTCGCTCTCTTCTCCTGGAAACATGCTACCTAAAGATGTCAATATTATTTAGAGTACTGGAAATTCTATTCTCCATCTGTACTAACACACATGGGCCTAACGAGGCTTTTGTGCTTTCATTTTAGCCTCATTATGGAGTATCCAGATGGTCCAAACATTTACCTGCAGAAATTCTTGGGCAACAATGAATCATTTGCTTCTACTGTTTTGCTGAGTCAAACAGTCGCCAGGGTACTAGGTGGGCAGCTGGAATGGCAAAGAATTCCCTTGCTTTAGCTTTCCTAAAAGCATTCTGTTGACCAGTGTCTCTGATGTTTTGCCCTTGGGCAAGTCTTACTTTTTCTCCCCGTCCCTGCCACACTACCAGAATGGAGTGGTAAACTCTAAAATGGCCATTACAGTGGCTTCCATCTCTGTGTCTTTATAAATCAAATAAGCATACTCGGCAAATGGTCACCTGCTGTCCACACGCCAAGTGCTCTGATCACACACCGCTGGTACACAGCGCAGGGTGGGCCTGCAGGCCCACAAAGACCCACAGCTCCTCTCTGGTCCTGTATGGTTTCCATTTACAGACCTTTGTTTGAAATTAATTAAACCAGCAATGTCTTTTTCTGCTCTAAACACAGCTTATCTTCAAGGTTTCCTTAGGGAAATACATCCAGGAAAATGTCTCACATATAGCACCTGTTTCGCGACTCACCTCTGCACGCTGTCATTCCTTCAGTGGCAACAATTTCCTTAGCCGGTACAGGACCCTGCTTTGGTGAACAAGGCTCAGGAGGGCCGGGACTGTGCGCTTCCATCCCCCCAACCAATGACGTCATCATTCCCCTTAACATCTACTACAGTACCCTTAGGTCTTATGTGCAATAGATGGTCAATAAACAGTGGTCAGATCGACGAGTTAATGAATAAATGACCATATCTCTGCCAAGTAAACAGAGAGAATGAAGAAGACATTCTTGCAAAAAATTAACTCAACTCATTTGAGTAAAGTCCTTTCCACAAACCGCCACCAGCTGAGGATTTCATGGAATACAGAAACCCACATCATCACAAGCTAACATCAGCCATGGTGGCCTCCAACAATTCTGTATGTGCGTGCCATTCTTTCCTGAGAAGGTGGAGCTTATGTCTTAACCCCGGAATCTGGGCTGGACCTGTAACTGTTTCAACCAACAGAATGTAGAAGAAGGGATATTCTGGGACTTCAGAGCTTTAGGTGTTAAGAAGACCTAGAAGCTGCTGCTTCTTTCCTCTTGGAACCTGTCCACCATGTTGTGAGGAAGCCCAAGCAGGCTCACGTGGAGGAGAGTTAAGGCCCTGGGAGCTAAGCCCCAGCCAAACTCCACCTAAAACCCAGTGACAGCTTGCAGTCACATTAATAAGCATCTTGGGTTTGGCTCCCCCAGCCCGAGCTGAGCTTGCCTTAGCTGATGCTGTGTGGAACACACAGACATTGTCTCTGTAAAGCCTTAACCAAACTGCAAAACTGTCAGCAAATAAGTAATTGTTGTGCTTCAAGCTATTAAATCTGCAGCTTGTTACAAAGCAATAGGCAACATCCATCTCAGTGATCCCCAATAATCAGCAAAAGAAAGACAGTGATCATGTGCCAGAATGAGACACATCCAGGAACATCACCTTTTGCTTGCTGGCCTTTACAAGGGATGATAGTCAGAGAAAGGACACGAGCAAAACAAAGATAAGTAACAGCAGCAACAGCAACAGCAATCCTGAAATAAGAAACATCTTTGCCAAAATCAGGAAAAGTTTTCTATTGGATAACTTAGAAGAAAACCTAACACGACAGTGTTAATGAAAGAATGAATCTGATCTCCCCCTATCCTTCTGGAGGCTGCGAATGTTTGCAAAACTAAAAAGTAGTTAGTAATCCCTTCTTTTATCTAAAACAGATTGCTGTTTTAAGCACAGCCTCATGAAACTGCAGGTTCAAAGGAACCTGAAACCAAATTAGCATAAAATCTGGAATTCTCATTTCCACCAAGTGCACAGCTGCCATGTGACAGCTCTTCTGTGATTTCAGTTTCAAATAGAAACTGAAAGTAGCTGAGGTGGCGTGGGCCACAGCTCCCCGCTTTCAAGCCTCGCTCCCTTCCACGTTCGGGAGGGTCTTAGAGGCTTACCTAAAACCTCGGCAATGGATCCCCCATGTGGCAGCCTGCCTGGCAAAACGAGGGGAGAACCCCAAAGTCAGGGGCAGTTTATAAGTAAGGAGGGCTGGGGATTGCCCATATGATGTGAACACTCAGCTAATACTTGTAGGAGTATTAAATATTTTTGAGTAAATTCATACACACTCACGCACGCAAGTGAATCTGTTGGAACTGAGTTGCGGGGGTGGTAGAGCACCCTCTGCCAGCTTCTGCATTACAAATGCTAAGAAACCCACACTCCATACATTGAAATTTAAACACCAGCAGGTATGTTATTCTCTTTCACGATTCACTTAACACTCTCTCAGCTTTCTCTTCAGGTAATGACAACTCTAAGCATCTACATTTAATTTTGGACAACCCAAGGGGAGGGGTAGCTTTGCCTACTGTTGAAATACCATCACCTCTGAGACACAAAGTTACACTTCTTTGTACAGGGAAGGGCAACACAAAGATACTATGTATCTGATCCCCCTGAGGAGTACACATGGTAGAAGAGGATTTTCTCACCCCAGTGGAAAGGGTGGATTTGCCCAGGGCTATCCCAAACTTCCTCCTCTAATCCCCATATGATCAATTGCATTAATTAAGTGACAGCTGGCGGGGGCCGCGTCAATAGCACAGGAAAAGCAGGTTGCAGCCGTGCAGAGGGAGTGAGAGGCATGGCCTTCTCCTGCTCTTCTCATATCCCTCCTGCCAGGCTTGCCGGATTCTCCCCGTCCCCCACGCCCAACTCAGAGCCATCTGCTCCTGATGTTAACTTAACATCCACCAGTAAGGGAAGAGATGTGGTAGGGGCCATGTGGGCCAAGGGCGGCAGGCTGAGAAATTCACAGGGAAGTGAGTGTGGACCTTCAGGGCTCACTTTCACCCAGGTCCCTGCCTCCTTTGAAGTTCCTCTACTGTTAGGTTACAACGTTTCATATTCTCCAGGAGAAAAAAAAAACTTAGTGAGCATCTGGTATTTATACAGAATCTTAGAGGGAGTTGACAGATTTAATTACAAGTGTTAATAAAACAGGAAAATTGTAGCCAGGCTTTCAAATAGCCACTCACCTATAAGTAACAAGACTTTCCTTTTGAGGGGCTGGTTAAGAATGCAATCTACCAGTATTTTCCTACCAATGAGTTTTCTTGGAAAAGGGGAGGCTGGTGAAAATATAGTTGTTGGCTGGTAGCTTTTATTTTAATTTATGATGTTGTCCTTCTTATACAAAGAACAAGCTACAAACAACATTCTAATGGGCTGTGTGCTCTGAGTTGTTTTTCCATTTGCACTAGTGGTGATGGATTTTTTCTGTTACCAGTGCTCACTTATGCATTTGTGAAGTGAGTAGCTGTGTTTAAAGGCACACCAGAAGGCCAGGAGAAGGAGTGCAAATAGCTGATCTATACGCGGATTAGAGGACTGACCTGATCCTCACCGGAAGCAGGCTCTGATGAGTTTTGAAACCTGGTTGCAAAGCCTCTGTAGACGGTGACAGGGAAGGATAGGTGCTGAAGGAGTACTACTGGGCCAGATTGGCAAACTCAGAGGTCCTGGGTTTCAGAAGGGACCTAGCGCCAAGCAGCGTGGCTTCGTGGCTTCGGGTGAGTCACTGAACCTTTCACTTCATCATTTAAATGCATACTAATTAGGACAAACAGTCTCTCTCACTCTTTTCTATATACATAAGATCTCGTGATGCTAAAGGTTCCAGTATTTAGATTATAAACAGAGAATAGTCATTGCATTAGAAGATAACATTTCCTCTTTCCATTTTCTTAATTTCTTTTTTAAATTATTTTATTGTTGTTCAGTTGTATTTTCTCCCCCCCTCCCCCCACCCCCTCCAAACCCACCCCCCTCCCTTGCTTCCATTTTCTTAATTTCTAAGCAGGGCTTACTGTTTTGTTTGACTCCTTTTTACTGTCCCCCCTCCTCAAATTTCCTGATAAATCAATTTAATGTCAGCAGTGTGCTATGTTTTGTATTTAATCCTTCCACCTGGCAAGTATGATTTAACTTCCTCATCAAAACAGCCCAGGCGCACGTGCCTCCTGAGCCCTGGGCCTCTGTCACTGGGTGCCACGGGCCCATTAAACACACTTGTCAGCCTTGCGCTTTAAAAGCAAAACCAAAAGGGTAAATGTGTCATCACGCACTCTTTAATCTGAAATCCACAGGGGAAGGACTTCAGAAAGAAAGGGGAAAAAAACCCACATACCCTCGCCTAAATCTACCCACCCCCGCCCTGGCCCCAAATCAGAACGCTGCTGAATTCAAAGCTGGGGTCTGTCTTCATCAGACCATTCCTGGCCAAAGCATGTGCAGGCCAGCTACATTGGGAACCAATTTAGTCATTTCTGACTTCTCAACAATCAAATAAAACAATAAATAGCCTGAACTGGGCTTGAAGGGGAAGAGGACCACATGTATTTCCTCTTAGGATTTTTTTTTTTAACATGAAAGTCTGGCTTGAAAAGAACTTGTTGCGTAGACACATGTGGCCTCAATAGGATGGATCTCTAACTGATGAGACAGAGCCCAGACTCGAGCACACAGTATCAGGGTTTAAATCCCCAGGATTTGGTAATGGAAAGTTTGGGTCACGTTAAGGGCTGTGGGATCGATCCAGGGATAAGATTTAGTTTTCGCTCAGCCTCCTGGGCAGGCTGAGCGTCCCCCTAAGAAGCACCATATGTCTCACATTCCACCTCTTCCCTTCTCTCTCGGCAAGTCCCACTCGATGGGCCAGAACATTCCTGGCTTCAGACAATGTGTTTATTGTTGACTTCTATCCTTACAGTCACCTTCTTTATGCTCTCTTTTAGAGTATTTCCCAAGTTTTTATTTTGAAAAAATCTCAAACTTACAGAAAAGACGAAAAGATGGTAGGAATAACATGGCAAAACCCTTCATTTCTGTTCCTCAATTGGCAACGTTTGGTCACATTTGTTTTATTTCTTCTTACTGTTGAACTGCAGGGAGACACGCACACCCCACGGGGTATCCACTCATGCACCTACTGACCTAGGGCTTGTGTCTCCCAGCTTTCCTTCCCGTCCTTCCCGTGCTTCCGTCACAGTGCTAAACTCGGTGGTTGGCATGCGAGGCTCCAGGCCGTGCCCCCTGGTGGACTCGGTCCCCATGTGTTGACAAACCACACTCGTGTGTAAACTGTCTGCACAAGCTTGGCTCTTCTTTCTGCTGCCAGGACTTGTGATGACTCAGCTCAGCGTGGGGGCTCTGGAAGCTGCTTTGGGCTTGGTGGAGCCAAAGGCACTTCCTTGCCCTAGCACAACCAGCCCAAAGAGGCTTGTTTTGGGGTATCAGGCACTCACTCCACTAACAATTAAAGTAGTGCTATTTGACTCTTTCTGTCATTGTTTTTCCTCTGCAGAACTGAAGAATAATGTACTTATCTCAGAGTTGTTGTGAGGATTACATTAGCTAGGACAGTCCTCAGTACACAGTAAACAGGCAGTAGCTATTTGTGGTTACTGTTCCTTAGATATCTTGCTCCCTCAGTTAGCACTCGGAAGGAGAGCTCAGGGAAGGCAAGATCCAGACACGCATTTGGCCATGCTAGATCTCAGCAAAACCTTTCCTTCACTCCACTAGTTCGTGACCTATGCATGATTAAGTTGTATACAGTAAACTAAAGCCATTCATACGGTCAGTAATGAGGCTATTTTCACTGAGTATGGACTATGTGCCAGAAAGTAACAAAGCATGTTAATTGCCATCAGGGAATTTACAGGAGAGAAGACAAACACATGGATGACTGGCAGGCAGAGTATGATGGGTGTCCTGGGAGGCACCAGGAACAAGTGACCTGGGAGACATGGTTCGTCCAACAGGAGAAGGCAGTTGAAATGGCAAAGTAAGAATAGGTACAATAAAAAAATACTGACGAGCCCTGGCTGGTGTGGCTCAGTGAATTGAGTGCCGGCCTGTGAACCAAAGGGTTGCTGGTTCGATTTTCCAGGCTAGGGTACAGGCCTGGGTTGCAGGCCAAGTCCCTAGCTGGGGGGCATGCTAGAGGCAACCACACATTGAGGTTTCATTCCTTCTCTTTCTTCCTCCCTTCCCCTCTCTAAAAATAAGTGAATAAAATCTAAATACTAAAGAGGCAAGGAGGATAAAGGGAGGGAATGCTGAGCTTTGCTCAGGAAACTAGTTAAAGTCAGGAACACAGAAGCAGGACGGGGAATATAAAGAAACTGCTTGCGCTGGCTGGTGTGGTTCAGTGTACTGAGCACAGGCCTGTGAACCAAAAAGTTGCTGGTTCGATTCCCAGTCAGGGCACATGCCTGAGTTTCGGGCCAGGTCCCCAGCTGGGGGTGTGCAAGAGGCAACTGATTGATGTTTCTCTCTGTTTCTTTCTCCCTCCCTTCCCTTCTCTCTCTAAAAAAATAAATAAAATCTGTAAAGAAATAGAAATGGGGCCCTTTCCCCAGCTGCCACTAAGGTGCTTGGTAGTTGCATTGGGATAAGGCCCTCACTAAATACAAAAAAAGAAGAAGAAAAAAAAGAAATTGCTTTGGACTCTAAAATACTGTGAGAAAAGCCCGGCTGTGATAAAAAATTTGGGATGGGAACACAGGACAGAGGGCTCAGAATCCTGGTCAGGTGAGGTGTCCTCTACAAAGAGATGAGGGGATATGACTCTGGCCAAGAGCCAGACTGTGGAGCAGGAAGAAATGGAACCAAGGGCAATACCCAGACAGCATCCATGCTTCCTGGGTCAGCAGGGAGCCACAGAAGGAGTGGTGAGTTGGGAGGAGGGGGCAGAGACAGAATCACTGCAGAATGAGGAAGGAGGGGAACTTAACAATGGCAAGTGCTTTAGAGGTCCCATACTTTACATTCAAACCATTTTGTCAATGGGAATTCCGTAAATGAAAGCACAAGTAGAAAGAAACTGTAGTAGGATTAAGATAGTTTTGAGACATGGCTGAACATCCTTTTGCACTCTTGTCAAGAAGCCCACATCCCCTCCCCTGAATCTGGGGAACCCGTGACGGCTTTGACACAATGGCAGAAGCAGCCCCATTTTCCAGGGCTTAGTTGGGAGAAGCCTTGTTGCTCTTGCCTCCATCTCTTGGAGTGCTTGCTTTCTGGAAGGGACCCTTCAGGAAGCTCCTCCCAGAACCCAGCTGCCATTCTGTGACAAGGCCGAGCCCCGTGGAAAGGACTTGTGGAGGTGCTCTGGTGGACAGTCCCGGCCACGCTCAGCCGAGAGTCATCCCCACCCAGGTGGGGGGCAGGTGAGGGAAGACACCTCCAGATAATTCTAGCCCCAGCCACTCAAGTCACCCAGGCATGCCAGAGCACAGATGAGCCGTTCCTGCTGTGCCCCATCCACATTCCTGACCCCCTGCATCTGTGAGTATAATAAAAGGTTTGTTGTTTTACGCCACTAGAATTTGGAGTAGCTAATTGGAGTAAACATGTCTTACATATGGATTTTCTGCTTTGTCATGGGCAGTCTCCATAATAAAACAATTCATTTCAGAGGCTGTTTCCATGATGGGGGGAGGGATAACTTGAAATACTTCTGTAGCACAGGCCACCCCTGCAGTGTTGGGAGTACTTAGTAACAGAATAAAAGTGGACAATCTGATCTGTGGGGTGCAAGAGGGATATCACATCACCCACCATCAGCTTTTACTATTGTCACTTTTAAGAGAATCAACAAATGCAAAAGAACTTGATAAATATTTTCCATAACAAAACACAATTGGTTGCAATGGGATCCAGCTCTGTTCCTCATTAGTCACCCTTCGCTTGTCAGACAAGCTCCATACCTCACCGAAATCCATGGTGGATTCTTTATAGTTTGTTGGGAAATGTGACTATATATTTCCTTTCTACCGCATGCTTTCTTGAGCCTGCTTTTAAATCCAGAGTACATGCTTAGCTCCCTCTTCCCACAGGAAAAGGAGCTTCGGCTTCCAAAGAGAGGTAAAAGCGGGTCACAGCGGCCGCGTTTGAAGTGGCTGCACAGCAGAGGCGGTGGGGAGGCCAGCTGCCATTATCAGTGGCTACCAGGTGCCCCGGGATCACGTCAGGTGATAAAACACTTGGCTGACACCAGGAAAAAAAATCATCACTCCTTCTCCTCCACCCCACCCTCCCTCTCACCCTCCCTCCCTCTTCTTTTTTTTTTTTAAAGGAGGCTTTTTACCCTCGTTAAATGAAACCTTATCTCTGAAAGACTGCAATCCTCAGCATGTGACAAGTGCGCCTAATCTCATTTTCTGACAAGTGATTCTGACAGCACCTTCCTTTTGATTTCTGAGACATGTAGTTAGACATATATTAATCTGTCAGTCACCATCCCTAAAAAGAATACAAAAAGAGAGAAAGAAAGAAATGAACATTTGTGATTATGAAGGCACGACAACAGGCTGGGACACCTATTTTAACCGACGCATGAACACTGCTTTGCCAGGCACTCCTCTCCCCTTCAGGCACGTGGGGCAACCATGCAGGGGTGTTGGAAGCTGCCCAGTCAAGGGCCCGTGGAACAGGCGTCCGTGATTCCAGGTAACGTGCTCCAGCGGAAAGAGTGTGCGCTCTGGTGTGAGGTATACCAGGTTCCAATCCCTGTCCTCCCTCATCACAACTAGGTTCAGTACATGAGATCGTTAAACTCCGAGACTCAGCACCCTATCTGTAGGGCATGGCTCCTAGCATCTATTAGCTACAAAGATTAGATCATCTTTATCTAATGCACATGCAGACATACATAGGCACCTAACATACAGAAACACTTACTACTACTGCGATTCATAGAAAAGGAAGTCTCTGCATTGGTGGGACAGGAAGAAACACAAGATGTGCCCCGTTCCCTAGGGGTAATGTATGTATGTCCGTAGAGAGTATCCTAGAATAGCCCGGTAGCTCTCAGCAGTGACTGCCACGTCAAAATGGGCACCGCACAAGCACTCCATCCCCAACCTATATGCGTTCTGCTGCTAAACCAGGTCAAAGACCTGAGACACAGCACCACCCTTGCCCCATTTGTAATATGAGAATAGATTCTTAACTCTTTTACTGAGGCATTTATAAAGGGCAATGCATGTGTATGCTTTTTTGAGGACTGGGGGGAGTCAGGGAAGCCAAATCCGTCTTGGGTCATTCTGGGCTGAACCGAGTCAATGCGCCTGTTTGGTAGAATAAAAGTACATTTGTTTCTTTGTAACATCTTCCACTAGTCAATACCTGCATTGGGAGATGTCAGCAACGCATGTTTTTTTCTTTTCACTGAGAGCAGCAAAGACTCAGGAAGGGAAAATGAAAAGGCCTTTTAGCTTTACATCAGAACTGAAAGAGCGTAACTATCTCAGGTATTGGGGCTTCTTTCTCGTCCGAGAGCCACAGTGCATGAACACTGATGGAAAGCAGTGCCACGGCCAAGCAAGGCTTTCTCCTTTGTCATTTGTTTTCAAGATCATGTCAAAGCTTGCCAGTATTTTCTGGAGTCACTGAGTCTGAAACACAGGTCTGGGAAGGCTTCTATAAGAGTATCCCTCTAAGAGGTGAGCTTCGGGGCCACATGCCCCGACTCCTCCACCCCCCTCCCCGAATAAAACAGAACAAAAACACCTCCTTGCCCCTCTCCCAAGGCACTCATCACGCCAACTCCATCTTCTGGGGCCTGTTATTAGATGCGTGTTACTTACTCCTGCTACACAAGGGTCAGAGAACAAAGGGATGGAGAAGAAAAAGGATAGCTACACATTTATTCAGTCATTTTCACTCACTTCTTAGATATTAACTTTTATTCCTTGAAAAAATAGGCACTGCCTGTGACATCTGCTGTTTATTTTCCTCCTCTCCCTCTTTCTTTTTTCAGAGTCAGAATGCTTAGCCATAGGTCTGTCTGTGTTCACGTCTTTACAGCCTATAGAGAAGTAAGTAAATAGAGGCAGAATAACTAAGTCATAACTAATATAAGAGGGGAAAGTAAGGTCCATACTCAGGCAAGAATTGCTCCACACAACCAACAATGGAGGAGAAGGAACGTCCTCCCTTCTCCTCTGCCTCTGTCCTCCGGCCCTGGGCTAACTGGACACTACTGGGTCTCAAAGGAGGGGGCGTTTCAGCTCCGCGGTGGAAATGAATGAGGAAGAGCCCTGGAGGCTTTTGGCAAAAATGAACTAGAAAGTCTCTGAACAAGTCTCTGGACAACCTCCATGAAGAAACCTGGGCATCACGTAAACAGCTCCACATGTTTTAACTAAGATTTTAACCACAAAAACAATGGATCAAGAGCAAAAATGACCAGGCCACTTGCAACTATGTCACCCGTGGGGACACACAAGATGCAGCCAGTGCTGTGTTAGGCTCATCAAACACAGCCTTGGAGTCCCAAGTCCTGGTTCAAATTGATTCTGACCACACTTGTGGCTTCCCAGCTCTGGGTCGCGTTGGTCAAGTGGGCTTTCTCTCACAATTTCTAGGATAGAGATTACACTTAAAAAATATATTGAAAAGCACCACATTAACTCCAAAGGGAGTCTGGAGTATGCTACATGTATACGAATTAGTATGCCAACTGTGGAAGTAGCCCAAAAAACTGCCCACAAATCCAAGGCTGAAGAGATCCAGAATGACCCCAATTCAACCCAAGTGACTTTCATGTAAACTCAGGGAGTCGCGATTCAAATACAAGCAGGACTAAGAAAGCCAAAATTAAATCATATTTTCCTCTCATCTACCCACTCATCTTTCTGCATGATTTTTGGTCTGAACATCCATCCATTCCTTCCTCTCTCCTTCCAATAAACATCTACTCAGTGTCTCTAATATGTGACAAACACAGAATACTTGCTCTCAAGAGATCCCACAGGCTAGTGCTGGAAAGTAAGTGTAATAAGAAAGCATAATAAAGTGCCACGCTGTGCACTATTGGGGCTCACACTGGAAGGAATGGGCAATTCTGCCTGGACCTCTTGTTCTTACAGTCCCAGTTCACCAAGTGACCTTCTGATTACCATTTGGCTTCCTTGGGGATTATTTTTCAGTAGCAAACGTGCCAACTAGTGCACATAAGTCATTTTGGTTGGGACTGATGGTTCTACTCATAGCAAACAGGAAGATCTGTGTTATAATTTAATCAGTTTCCCTAGAGTCCGATTAGTTTCTAGTCTGGACTGACCCAATCAAGCAACTGCCCTCTGTGAAGCTGGGCTAGAACTGCCAGCTGAGCTCCCATCTAATTTTCTATCTTACTGTTCTATAAATACGAGTAGGATTGTTTTCACTGGTGTTAGAGCTTCATCTGTCCTGCTTTTAAAAATCCGAGTTCCACTCTTTTCAGTAAGTTGGCGACTGTTATCTCTTCACCTTCCCTAAAGCTGTGCCACCAAAACAAAAGAGTAACACCAGTCCTCAACATTTATCAGGTTAACAGGTCCCCGGCCAAGGACCCCTAATCAGCAAATCCACTGACTATTTCTGCCTCTATTTCTGCAGAAGTTGCTGCCTGCCTGTCTGTCCCTTTTTCACAACAACAATGAACAATTGTTGTCCTCTTATTTCTTTTTTTCTACACATTTTATTTATTTTTAGAGAGGGAGAAAGAGAAGGAAAGAAACATCAATGTGTGGTTGCCTCTCTTGCGCCCCCTACGGGGGACCTGGCCCACAACTCAAGCATGTGCCCTGACTGGGAATCAAACCAGCAACCCTTTCGTTTGCAGGCCAGTGCTCAATCCACTGAGCCATAATAGCCAGGGCTGTCCTCTTATTTCTTGAGGTGAGGTTGCCTTCTCTTGGTTCTCTTAACCTTGAACAGTTGGATTCTTCAAGGTCCCCCTTCAATATCTAGAAAGAAGGAAGTAGGAGACTCTCTCTTACTAATTCCCCAGCTTCAACCACAACTCCTCAACAGGTGACTCCAGAATCTTCAGCTCCATAGTCCTCTTGCATTTCAGAGCCATATTTCCAACTCATTTTTTTGGATGCTGGTACTAAGTGTCCTATTAGCACTTCAAAAATCAGCATGTCCAAAAATGAATGCATAGGCATTTCCATGGCCAGTCAATGGTCTAACCTCGTCCATCCTCCTGCCCCCAAGTCTGATGCCAGTTCACCAGATCCCTGGATGGTCTCTTGCCCATACTTCATCCCTTCCTCCCTCCCCACCTCATGGTCATGGCTTTCACTCAGGTTCTCAGCCTGTTGGGATATTTTCTGAGTACTGACTTTCTCCTCCCAGTCTTCCACTGTCTCTTTTCACCCATGTCAAGGCTTTAAAGAGGCCAGGTCCAAGCCAGAGCTCTGTGTCAAGCCATCTGACACATTCTTCCAGGTTGACAACACTAAGGAACAGGTTAGACAGAGACTGGCTTTCAAACTTCCCCTTCAAAGCTGTACAGATCTTGGATAAGGTATTTAACCTCTTTGAATGCAGGTCCCTTTTCAGTCATGGGGTGGGGTAGGGTGGGGTGATTACTTGCTACACTCCAGGCTGATAGGAGAAGACAGCATATATGGTCTGGTGCAAAGCAGAGCTTTGATATAAATTAGTACCTTTGCTGAAATAAAAGTAGATGGGTAAAGAAGACAACTGTATTTGCTTTGCTTGACCTGTAGTGCCTAGCCCAGTTTACTATACGTAGTAGGGAGTCAAACCTTTGTATTTTGAAATAAGAAACTCTGTTTTCACAAGTCCCAAGGAGAGGAGATATTACTAAGGGCTAGGGCCATCTTGCCAATTTTCCTTTCATCAAGAAGTTACCAGGATTAACAATCTTTTTTTTTTTTTTTTTTTTTTTTTTGACCATCAACTCTTAAGTCTTTTTATCAAGCCTGATGAGTAGCTGCCCACTGAACACCCAGCTGGGAAGAAGGTAGACCCAGCAAGGCTAGAAGTCATCTTTGCGTGAACCAGGTTTGTTTCATGATTCTCTAGTAAGGCCCCTTCAGGGTGGTTGCAATCACTCTGCAATCAGTGGTAGGGCAAAAATTAGGTCAAAAATTCTTTTTAATAGGATTGGAGTTGCAGAGGGTAGTAGAGGAGGGCAGAAGTTTCAGGGAATGAGGTTGTTTATTCTCTTATCCTAAGGGCAACTCAAAACCACCCTTGAGAATCTGAAAAGCTATAAAGGCAGTGCCCTTATTTATGAAGGCCACAGTCAAGCGTGTATGCGATAAACTGTGTCTGCCCTGGGCTTCGACTGCACCCAGGGGAGGCACCCGATGTCTCTCCCGGGTCACTTCTAGCTCTCGATTCAGCGGAACCTTGTCAACCCATGGGCTATACAGCCAGGAATCAAGTACTCAGGGAAGATGGGTCTGAAGAGCTTCCCTCTGCTTTGATGGCTCAACTTGACAGCAAGAACTTAGCCAGGTTTCCTTTCCTCACCTGGTAACAATGGTAACAATTCTTCTCAGTTGGATTCAAATTTTCAGCCTTCTTACTCAACACTTGCTGTTTTCTGACACACACACACACACACACACACACACACACACACGAGGATCAGGGCTTATATGTGGATGGAATCAATTATAGTTTGATTAAGACAGAACAGAAAGAAAGGAAGTAATAACAATCATCATTTCATTTATAAAGCCTTCCTTCCTCACTCAGGCTCTTGGTGTGCAGAAAAGGCAATTAAAACAGGGTTCAATTAAAAATACCATAAAGCAGAAATCAAATAAAATATTAAAAAGCCAAGTGCCATTATTAAATAAGTGTTTGCAAGAGGAGGTCCTCAGACAATAACAAGGAGTCGGGAGGGAGCGGGAAATCGTCCTCCTGGCGGGGAGGACGCACACTTGAGGCGCACCTACAGAGAACGCCACTTTGTCGTTCAGCACGGACTGTGTTTTGTTGAAAAGTAAAAAATAAGGCTCCCCTCGGCCACTCTGCAAGTGTGCAACTCATACTCATTTTATATCTCCAATTCTTAAGTGCCCTGCGCCCCCACCTGCTTTGCTTCAAGAGGGATCCCCCATTAACTTGCGTGAGATGCCTGTGTCTGTGTGAATCTGCTAATTGTGTTCACGCTCCTGCTCGGCGCAGTGCTGACGCTGCCTCAGCGCTGTTGTACCGAAGAATCCGGTAAGAAAGTACTGTAATTACGGCCCTTCATGCAACGACCTCAACGCTCAAAGGAGGGACAAAGAATTGTCTAATTATTATTATTTTTTTTTTGTCTAATTCTGATCGCAGCTTTTATTAAGAATCTAAAAAGAAAAAAATTATCGGCAGGCAAGTATGACATATGAAGTAGAGAGAGTTAGGAAACCTGGGTTTCAGTCCTAGCTGTGTGACCTTGGGCAGGTCACTTAAATTTCTCTGCACCTCAGTTCTCTCATCTACAAATTGAGCAAAGGGACTAGCTCATTAAGTCCCTTTCAGCTTTAAAACTTTCTCTCTCTTATATCTATGTAAACAGTGCCCAGGCATTTTCTCTGTTGAACTCTTCTGTACCTCTGTTGGGTAGACGCAAGCCAGAGAAACAAGATCCTTAGAAGTATATAATCTGAATAACCAGAAGGGATGTAATTAAAACCAAGGTTCTGTTCCCACAAACACAGCCAAGGATCTTCCCATAAAAACACTATGGTAATTAACGAACCTGCAAACCCCACGCTGCCGCCCTCCAGGCCCTGCCAGGCTTAGCTAGAGACTGACTCAGAATCCAGGCTCCTGTCCTCAGCCAGCAAGACTTGCTCCCGACTGCTCTTTGGGTGTGTTTTGGCCCATGGCTCTTCATGAGACGGGAGCATTTCAAGTCATGCAGGGACATGAATACATTTCTGGAATTTAAAAAAAAAAATCATTAAAACGATGAAAAGAAAATATAAGGGCCTGCTCATGTCAGAGTATTCCCACATCTGCACTAAAGCCTCCTCTTTTCTCTCTTTGCCTTTAAGAGATTGCCACGGAGCAGATGCCAAATTTGTTCCTTGGGAAGCTCTCTCTGGGAGGAGCCCTCCTCTCTCCTGAGCTGCTGCCCCCTCCCCAGGGAAGCGTGCTTTGCTGCCCAAATCCTCCAGGGCTAAGGCGTTCCATGGGCTGGGCCAGCCCCTGGCACCATTCTGACAAGAGTGAAATCTATTTTCAGAATTCTCCTCCACTTTTAACACCCTTATGTCATGCATTCACCCAGACTGGCCTTGCAGCCCAGAAATTATATTTGTCCTGTCAACTGGCTAACCTGATAAACTTATAGTGGCCCAGCCAGGGAATGTGAGGCCACTTGGGGACAGCCAGGGAGGTCTGCTTTAGCAGGACATGACCGTCAGGATCTCTAGATAACATCAAGGGAAGGTGTCCTCAATCGCATTACGAATGAGGTCCAGTAGGAGAAGGCTGAGAAAGATAATGAATTCTCAGACATTTCTCAAGTAAATTAAGGGCAAGAACCATGTTTGGCTACCTTTGTAATCTCCACGGGTGGGCTGCAGGGACTTGGCACTCTTTGCGGGCCCTCCACCTCTGCTGCTCTGAATTCAACAACTGAAGATTGATTTTAGAGTCTTTGTTCAGCCTTGCTACTCAAAATGTGGTTCAGGGGCCTGCAGTACCTCGGAGGGTAGCAGAAATGCAGAGTCTCAGGCTCCATCCTGGACCTGCTCTGCTCAGTCTGCAGCTGCAGTTGAGTGAGAGCCCCAGGGACTGAGGAACGCTCAAGTCTGGGAACTACCACCCAGCCTGCTGAGGGGGTAGAGAGACGAGCGTGAGCGCAAACAGCCATGGCGGCACAGCCAGAACTGGCCAGGAGGAAGAAAGGAAGATCAGATTTGGACTGCATTCAGATTTACAAATTTGATCATGCTAAATACAAAGCTTGAAATTGAAGCAGGAGCCCAAAGGTGTCAGGAACAGGTGTCCTCATTTACAAACTCAGCCATCTGTGTGAAGTCAGCAGAATTTCACTGCAGGTTGGAAAATTGGACTCCAGTTTCCCAAAGTTTTGAAGAAGCCTCAGCAATGGGCCAACGAGCTCTTTCCACATTCCTTTGGACACCTGCCAACCGACGGATTTTAGCCACCGGTTTGTGCCTGGCCTAAGCCCGGCTGGATTTTCTGCCCAGTGTTTGTCAGTGAAAGGCTAACAGAGGAATAGAAACATCAAGGTGATTTGTCTGGGGGCCTTCTGTCAATCTTCCAAAGGGAGAGCTTTGTGAGGCTTTCAAACCAGCACAGCGAGGAACGTCTCTATTGGTTTTGCTTTTTAGGCCGGATTAATAAATCCCAGTTTCTTTCTCAGCACAGGTATATTTTTCACTTGCTGATGATGGTAGAAAGCCTCCTGCTCACATCTGTATTATAATAAACGCATTATAAATGAGTAAGTAGGAAACAGTAAGGAAATGATGTTTTACTTTTAAATGCTAATTACGGAGCCCTGGTGCAGTTAATGTGCAGGGTGTTCTGTCAATTTTTAATGTTTATGCCAAGTGTAGTCTTCAATTTAACATGAGCTTTTAATCCTTTGAGTACTAAATTGCCTTTTAATGCTTGCAGAACAACATTGTGTTTGCACAAAGTCAGGTCTGAAAAATGTATTTAGTACAAGGTGTGTTGTGGGAAGGCAGGGAGAAGGGGGAGGGGAACTTTTTTTTTAAGTTGGCACTGGAATACACCAAAAGCAAGCAGCTCTGTGCTCCCTACAGGAACATCATTTCCTATTCTTTCTGAGGTTGCTGGGTGTGCTGCTCTCCTGCTGCTGATTTAACCCTCCAGTGCAAGCTTCCAACTCCCAGGAACACAGCCAGCCCCAGGATACACCTCGCACCATCAAAAACATGACAGCAGAAACAGATGCGAAGGAGGGGTGCTGAAGTGTTCTCACTGCCCTCCGGCACACAGCAAACTGGAGGAGAAAAGTGCTCTAGGTATCCTTGGGGGTGTGGGGAAATTTTCTACTGCCACACATATTAAAAAAAAGGTACAATGAGAAAACTTGTCTATTTCCTAGAAATAAAAGGACTAAAAGTTTGGAAATGGAAAAGGGGGCAGGGGAAAGCACGGAAGGGAAGAGAGTGGGACCACAAAGCCAGTGCGGTCTGGGGACTTTCTCGGGTCTGGGCACCACTTCCAAATCTCTGTGTGTCCTGTGGTCTAAGTCTCACCTTCTGGAACCGACTTCTCCTTTACCCTCGATTCATCAACCCGAATTTCTCACTGTTTGTCAAACAGATTCAATGCCTCAGAGTGCTGCATAAAAGCAATGAGTTGTATAGTGCTGGATGTGGTGCTAAACACTTTACATATGTGAACTCACTTAATCCTGTCAGTGAGCTATAGTGCTCTATTATTATTATTATCACCCCTATTTTGCAGATGAAGAAACTGCTGCACAGAGAAGTTGAGGAACTTGCCTAAGCTCATATAGCCAGTAAGAGGTAGGTCGAGGATTTGAACCTGATTCCAGGGTCCCATGCTCTCACTGTGCCTCTCAGTCTCTGCTGAAATGCCCTTCCTGGCACCTTTTATCAACCAGGGCATCTCCCACTTGTCAGTAGCTTCTGTTCAGATGCCAGGTGCCCTCTGTGGAGCAGTTCTTGACACTGACTCTGTCCTGTCGGCCACACCCATCCTGGTGTGCCGGTTGCACTGTATGTCCATGGTCTGAATTCACACTGTTGAGTGCTCCTGTAGGTGGACCTACTCACGAAGAGCTGTGATTCTGCTGATTCTAGGGAGCCCCTACATGACCATGTCAGAGGCCTTGGTACATGAGAAGTGGTGGGGGAAAGGGTACCCTCTAGTCTTGGGGACAAAAGCCTCATTAGAAAACCCAGTTTAGTATTAGTTTGAATACAATGAAATTGCCATTTTGAAGGGCAAAAATGGCCAAATACCAGCAATTTCTGGTAGCTCACTGTCTCCTTGGCTAGGCCTCAATGTGGGGTCAGTGGGTTCAGCAGCAACTCCTGTCATCCCCACCCCACACCCCTGACTGCTCCGCAGCATCCGGGAGCAAGCCACCCCCAACAGTGAGGTCTGTTGCCCAGTCCCCCTACTGGAAACCAGTTTTTGGAAGAAAGTGTTTGTTTTCAAATGTTTTCCTTTGGTGAGTAGGCATTCAGAAAGAACAATGGCCATAAATACAACTTAGTCAATTGCCTAATGATTAAATAATATATTACTAAAATTAGAATAGAAAAGGGCTGCTCAGAGGGAATAAAAAGGGAGAGAAATGATGCAGCTTCGTTGGTTCCTCAGTTTAACAAAGTACCGCATGGAATCCCACCACTGCCATTCATTCCAGGGCAAGCATGGCAGGAACAGCCACCTGGACGCAGGCTATTATAAATCTGTTACACGGTCAGCCGCATAATGACGTGATGCAAAACTGTGTGTCAGCTTTCCAGGACACGTACAAAGGACCTGCCTTGACAGGCAGGTCTGCAATTATGAAAAGACAGGGTTTTTTTTGTTTGTTTTCTTATAAAGTGAAGAGAGATTTTTGAGATCTTGTCTATTGCATGAACCAAAAATGTTAGTCAAGACAGAATGTCGGTCTGTCCATCTTACTTTAGCTGGGCATTGTCTGCTTACCCTTAAACCCAACAATTTCATTTCTACCTTAGTGCAGTTAAAAGAAAATGCTGGCCTGGGTATTTGGGTTCAATTCCAGGCCCCAGAGTTGACAACATGATTTTAGCCAAGACCATGTCTCTATTGTTACAATGGTGACACTCACTCTGAGGTGTGGCAGTAATTATTATCCACTAATTATCCACCAAGCTCATGATCCTTTTTCTACAGCACAGAACTGTCTATGTTTGCTGGCCACTCCCATGCCCTTTGCAATTAGTTAAAGCCACAAGACTAGTTCTTAGCAATGGCCCATGACCAGAGCAGGTACGTGTCAATTTCTGGGCCTTGTTCTCTTGGGCGGGCAGATGTAGAGAGGTAGGAGGCTTAGGAGATGGCAAAGCTACGAGATAAAAAGAGCTGGGTCCAGAATCACGGCATGGGAGAAAGTTGTGTAGCCACCAGGGGTATCCATGTCAGGACAGTTAGATGGATGAGAAATAAACATCGATTATACTTATACCTCTGGGTATTTTGGATTCCACTTGCAACAGGCGCTCACTTTATTTGAATGCATACATAGAACCTGCAGTTTTTCTGCAAAAAGTCCTATATTGTTCCATACTACTTACTAACTCCTACCTGTAAAATAGGAGTACTTGTTTGAAAATTACCCAGGACCTCCAGATGAAAAGCAGCAGAGAAGAGCAAGTAATAACAGCAAAACCCAGCAATCTTATATTCCATAACTTGGCCCAAGACTCAATATTCAGGAGAAAAAAACTGACGTCAATTTACTTTATCCAAAATAGCAAACTGACAGTTGAGAATTCCATCCAATTCTCTCCCATTGTGCCCTTTCCCTGCTTGATCCCTTATACGGCGGTGGACAAAGCCCAGGGGCGGAGAGGCAGACAGTGGAGAAGAGCTCACCTACACCAACTTTGGAACAAGGTATAGCCTAGAAAATTTTTAAACAGCTGTCTACCCTCCATCACAGAACTTTCTTCCAGGAAAAGGTTGGTGGAAAATGACATTATTATTTTCTTATTTGGGGTAAATCGCTACAGATTTAGGCATGTTGGCAATGGTGCCAGAGGAAGGATTTATTAGCTCCTGTTTCTCTCTCCTACTTCGCACTGTAACGTCAGGGCATACGGCTTTCTAACGAATCACTGCCCACACGTTACCCGCTAGGTGACCTGCTGGATTTGGAAATGAGGACAGTTTACCAGGCAGTAATTAGGATTGCCCTTCCCTTCCTTCAAGACTTTCCTGACTCTCTAGGACCCATGACCACAGCTTGGCTCTGGGAAAGGGAGGGCAGTGATGCCTGCTCTAGGACAAAGCCTATCTTAGAGCCTACCCAAGTTCCTAAGGAGGCGGGTACCCAGCCCCTAGCACACAGCTGTCCAAGCTCCACCCCCAGGGATGAACAGAGCCTTCTGCAGTGGGTGGGGCCAGCATTCAAAGGGCCACCAGCTGAGCTGGTGGAGCTGCTTGGGCCTGTGGCAAGGGCTGGCAGCCCCCACCTGGCCTGGCTGCGCCTCCTGCTGCAGTCAGGTGTCCATCTCCCCACTGTGTGCTCTCACTTTCAATCTGGATCATCAAGCAAATGCTCGGTGGAACTGCAAGGGAAGGAAGGTTCCAGCTTTGTTTTGTAGGGAATGAAGGTGCTATTTGGCACAGATGGTACTGGCTTTCTGAATGGTTGTTAGACTCCATGTTTTATTTATGACAGAAAAATGTCAACCAGCAGTTTCTGAAAAGCCATTTACATACCTCAAATACAGGGTTAAACTTTTTTACTGTTTCATGGCTTAGTTGCATTTTATTAGTGTTCTTAGGGGTTAAACCTTAAGTCAGGCCTTGGTCTGCAGGGAGGACTGTGCCTCTGCAGGGAGCCTGGGTGCACTTTTCCAGCCCCTTTGATTAAAACTGCTCTAAGTCAGCATTTATGGACTTTTTAATGTATATAGAACCATGCCTGATTTAATTCTCACAAAGGGAAGATATCATTATACCCATTTTATGCATAAAGTTAAGGAAGTTATCAGGTGACAGAACTGGAGTTCTGTCCAAGGTCTGAGTAGATCCCCTGAAATGGACGAGCACCCCAGGACCCCCTCACATCACCACCCTCCTTCCGTCCGAGGGCCAGGCCAGCAAGAGAAACTATTCCCTATTCACTGCCCAAGTCCTCCCACGGGCTCTTCTCCATTCCACCGGACCTTATGCATGGTCCAGTGCAATGCCTTTCTCTAGTCCCCGCCACCTAATTCTGCTCAGAGCCCACTCATACCGCAAAGCCCACCTAAGAAATAGCTTCCTAAAGAAGGTGGCCTCAGGCATCATCAAGCAGAGTTTGTGTTTCCCTCCCACGTTCTGCCTGGAATTTCACTGACTTCTGTCTAGTCTTAGTTCCCCTGTCAGATGAGGAGGTGGCCTGCCACCGTGCCAGCTGACCTGGGTCAAATGGCAGCTGTGAACAAGAACAGAGAGAGTCCACTCTCTGTATCACATCTCACAGGGGAGAATAAAAATACAAGTACACAAAATACAAACAAAGTAATTGCAGATTCTGATATGTGTCAGGAGTGCCAAATGGAGATAAGGGTTGGTCAGGGAAGCGAGAAGATTCCATTTGAGCAGAAGGAAGAAATGGACCAACTGCGGAGAATGCGCTGCAGAAAGAGCTTTGAGAGCAAAGGAAGTGGGCAAGGCCAAGGCCCTGGCGAGGAGGGAAGGAGTCTGACTTGGCCCAGGAACAGGAAGTGTGGCCAGATGTGGGGAGAAAGAGGGAGAGACTGGAGACGAGGTTGCAGGGCAGGCATGAGCGTGGGCCATGCGGGCTGAGTCTGGATTCATTCAGATCATTGGAACCCCCCTGCAGCACATTTCACTCAGGAAGATGCCATGACCTGATTTCTCCTTTTTGGTTTAAAATTCTGCTGGGCCCTGTGTATAGAATGGGTTGGACAGGACAGGAAGCAGAAAGTGATATGGGGGTCAATAATTTCATGACTAAATGCCCATCTTTGGCACACAGTAGGCCTTCAATATGCATGCTGGCTCCCTCAGGGAGAAAGAATAATGCAGGTAAGAGGAAAGACTTTCTACTTGACTGTGTGCATCCTGGTGTGACCAGGAACAAATTATAACAGGGCAAAGCCCCCAGCTCCTGCAAATGTATAATAGGGTTAAAAAACCCAACACCTACTTTGCCCAGTGAGGACATAGGAGAGGATGCATACAATGCATTAGCCTGGTGCCCGTCTCGTGGGGAATGCTAATGGCAGTGTTGACATTAGTAGAAGAAACTGTAGTAGCTGTGGGGTAGGAGATAAAGGAAGAGGTGAGGCTTCCTCATATTTCGCCTCTTTGTGCTTTGAACAATCCCTGCCAGGCTGCAGGGCTTTCAGGCACATCCACTGTACCGGGGGTCAGTGAAACACTGGATTGCTCCCTGTTCCCTCTGAATCTGTGCTCACTGAGAACCTGCGCATGGAGCTTGGTGCCTGCACTCGCCACACACACACAGTAGTCAGGCCCCAGCTTGGCGGTACAAAGTTTGAGGTCTGTCTTTGCTGTCTTTGGGAGCTGCTAACCTCTTTAGAAAGACAGCTCAAGCTGAGAGCTCATTCCCCTTGAGTGATGGGCGTGGCAGGAGCTGCAATACTGAAGACACTGCCATGGGGTCTACACACTGGTGTCGCACTGTTGACAGCCGGGTACTGAAGGTGCATGTTAAGGGCAGTATCTCCTGTCACTTGTCATGCTTCCCCCAATGCTAGCACTGACATTACAGTAAATCTTGGTAGGTTTGTTTGTTTTCCCACTGTCTTCACAAAGGCAGGGCCTCTGAGCTATCCTTCTTCCCCAGCTGCAGCCCAGTTCCTATAACACTGTCCACTCGCAGTAGCCTTCCAGGGAATGGAAATGAATTGAATCCTCACGACAATCCCTAGGTGGTAAGTGTTATGAACACTGCAGTTACTCTGCTAGCTCACAGACAAAGAAGCTAAGCTCATAAAACATTCCCAAGGTCACACAGCTGGTGAGCAACCAAGTTCCAGAACCTAAGAAAGCATCAACTTACCAACCATGTCTTGAAGCAGGCAAGGATTCGGGTGTAGGGCAGGAGTTCTAAACTCGTGCTGCCCACAGAATCCCTTAGGCGAAGGAGAAAGGTCAAAACCTTAATGCCCAGGCCACGCCTAGGTCAGTGGAACCAGAATATGAGTAGGGCTTAGAGGTCAGGACTTCCCAGGTGATTCTAAGTGCGGGCCTGGCTGAACGGCAGTGTTGAGAGTGACATCCAGCAAACACCCAGGAATTAGAGGAGGGCATATTGGTTGCAGCTGTGATGGTCAGGGAGCAACGACTCCAGGAAGGCCACTAGCAAAGCTGGCAAGGACTCTTCCTCCCCATCCATGCCGACCTCCCACTGATAATCCCCAATAATCCCAACCTTTGCCCTCAGAGCTAAGGCAAATCACAACAAGGCCCCCTGGTCTGCCCCGAAAACACCAGCAGACAGGAGGTTTGAGTATGTACTACACCACTCCAACAGCCCCCGTGGCCCGCTGGGGAGCAGGCTGGAAAACCAGGTTAGATTCACAAAGAAGCTGGTATTAAAATCACTGAGAGCTCTCTGGCTCAGGCAGCCATGCATGTTAGGGCCTGTGAATAACAAAAGGGGAGCTTGTAATTCTACTAAAAGATGAAATTTCCCCATTTCTGCAGAATAAACAAAAACAAAATAATACATTAGCTCTGCAATACGTCTGTGCTTCAGGGCCTCAGATTGTCATTAAAGTTGGATTTTAGCCATGACAGATTTCTCCACTCCCCTTGCACCCCCAATAAGAAAGCACGCAGCCTTACGATGAATTTCCTTTTCTTCTGATTTTCTATCTGCATGTGGTTTATCTATACTAAACTGTAGAGGAAGTTGCCCAGACACTGGGCTCCTGTTTGCAATCCTTTGCCTCTCAGCTCTGAAACATCTCCCAGGGCGTTCTTCAGGATCCTACAGGATGATGGTGAAATAAGCACCCGTCACAATTTAGGGGAGACAAAAAGAATCCCCCTCCCTTGGTTGTGGCGGGTAACTCAGAGTTCTAGAGGGGCTGCTGGCCCTGGGTTCAAAGCGATCGGCTGGGTTCAGCAGGGATCGACCAAAGGCTCTTGTAGGTGGTAGGAGCCAGCACCGCAGCGACGGCAGAGGTGGCGGCAGAGCTTTGAAGCCCTTATCTGAAGAGCCCCGGAACCTACTTCCTCTGTGCGCAAGCACCGGGCAAGGGTGTGTCTCAGGGTGGGGGAGGAGGGAGGGCTTTTGCCACTAGCACCAGACAGAAGAAAGCCCAGGAGGTCCCCAGGGTCTCCATGAGCAGGACAGTCCTTCTCAAGTTGAAGGCTGAGACATTCCCTCAAGCAGCTGCCACCCTTTTTCAAAAGGAGCTCCAGTCCACCACGTCCACAGTGAGCACTGATGGAGCTCGATTTAGTCCAGGACCAGGAGGACCAGGAGAGCTCAGGCAAAGGGAAGGCCCTCATTATAGTCAAATCATTCTCATCTCTGCCTTAGCCAAAGCTGGTCTTTACAGGAAACATGACTTTCATGGGTTTCCAAGCCCCCCATTGGTATCTGGGACAGAGAAAGTAGATCTGTGCTAAGGGCGGGGGAAAGGGAAGAAAACCAAAGAAGCTTGGATGTGCCATATACTGGGAAACCAGTCATTTGCAAAATCCAGGGCTCTGTGGAAGCAATCCTCCATGGGCCTCAAGGGGATCAAGTTCTCAAGTTCCTCCCCGCCTGTCCCCAGAAACACGAGGTTACTTTGTTCACTGTGGTCCAGTACTACTGGGATGACTAGAATACCAACCTAGTTACTCCGCACTGGGATCCCTTGCCATGACAGGGATGGAAAAAAGCCCCAATGACAGCTACGGGTTGGGTTACACAGCCCAGATTCCTTAGTGAAGAAGTGGCGCTAGGGGAAAAAATAGCAGCAAATTAGACACTGGGTAATATTCCAGAGACGGCTCCACAAGTAGCTGGGCTTACAGAATGGCTCACTTCTAGCTTTGATGTCTTGATAGGTTTTTAACAAATTCTCCTTCAGTTACCCAGCTGCTTAGCTAATCAGATATTATTACCTCCTTTGTGCTTCCTTTCCCTGCTCTCTCTCTCTGTTTATCAGGCCTGCCTTGCTGTAAAAAGAGCTCCATAATGATCCCTATCTAAATATTTCACTTCTAATACAAAGGCCTGTGTTTTGCATTCCGGCGAGACTCTACAACTCGCTCTGCTAAGAAGTAGCTCCCCTGCCTCTTTGGAAAAAAATAAGCTGATTTTAGTGGTACATGATCTCGATGGAATTTTCCTGTACAACATAGCAATGCATGAGAAAGCTGGGTAGGCAGACACTGAGACTGGGTTAACTCCAGCCCTCATGCACTGAGGACGTCTGCAATGCCTGCCAGCGGGCAACCACATCCTGCTTATCCTGGGGCTTCATCCTGACATGACAGCAGCAGAAGGGACACTTGGGCAAACCGCAGAATGCCATCAGGAAGCCACAGAGAAACCCTCAGAGGGGGATGAGTGAAGCACCTGAGGAGTCCCAGAAGACAGTGATCAGCAGAGACTGGCGTTCTGTCTCCATGATCTTCATCCCTCACAATGTTCCTGGGGTCTTTCTGTGATTTTTAATACAGACACACCTGGTCCCAGAACGAACCATACACTTGCTGATAGGATATGAATGAAATCTGCGGTCTTGAAAGTCAGCACAGGCGTGGGGGGTGCTACCCATCTGCAATGCTACCATTCAGAGCAGTCTCCCAATGGTAGACTAAAACTTGTTTTGATGCAAGAACCAAGTGGAATCACCGGTAGGGAGGCATGACCAAATACATCAGAGAACTAAGGAGCTCTGCCCAAGACCGTTATTCAGCAGGCCAACAGATCTGCGGCACTGGATTGCCTAATTATGGGTATATCCAAACCTAACCATGTCACACCCCTGCTCAAGGCCATTTGAACACTTCCCATCCAACTGAGAATGAATTCCAACCTCCTGTTATGGTCTACCAGGCCCTATGAGACCTGTCCTCGGTTACCTCTACAACTTTGCCTTCCACCAAGCTCCCTTGGCTCCTGCTGCTCTAGCCTCAGCTGCTGCCTCTTTGCGTAGATCCAGGGCACATGAAATGTGTCTGCACCTCAGGGCCTTTTCACTTGCTGTTCCCCTGCCTAGACCATGGCTCACTCCACATCTTCCTATGACTTACTCCTCCACACCCTGCAGCTGCAACCGTCACCCCTAGCAGATCCTTTCTTGACCATTCTAAGAGCAACCCTTTTTGCTTTTGCCACAATATTCCCCCTGCACCCCCTGTTATGTAAATAGTATTGACAACAGTGACCAATGAATAGTAACGGCTTAATAAATATCTATTGAGTGAATGAATGGATAAATAGTAATTCAGATGCCCTTCACAAAGGATACCAATATAGCCACCACGGCTTCCCAATTCAATTTGCGCCATATTTTTTGCCTTTTTCCCACACTTTATGCAAGCTCTTGTAGTCCCTTATTAACTGTTCTTCTCCTTGACTTTCACAGTACTAGGATGTTTATTTGATGTGGCAGTCCCAAACTAACTACATTTCCTATCCTCCTTGAAGCTCAGAGCAGTTGTGGGCAGGATTCTGGAAATTTCTAGGCCCCTGACTTTTGATCCTTGCCCTTCTCCCTCTTCCTTTTTTGTATCCTTCCCCCTATACCTGTCCTGCTGTTTGGAAAGGTTGACTGTCTGGCTGAAGTTCCATTCTGGGGCATGAGAAGAGGGCTGCATGGAGCACAAACCTGGAAGAAGACTGGGTCCCAGAAGGCTCTGAGGAACAGGGCTCTGCACTGCTTACTTCCAGAGTTTACATAAGAAAAAAACTTCTTTTTCAAGCCACTATTATTTTAAGGTCTTGGTCACTTACAGCTGAACCTTTTTGTACCTACTCTTCTTGCATTTATTATTTCTTACTGGAAATTCCATCA
The DNA here is from genome assembly GCA_004027475.1 of Anoura caudifer. Taxonomy (NCBI): domain Eukaryota; kingdom Metazoa; phylum Chordata; class Mammalia; order Chiroptera; family Phyllostomidae; genus Anoura; species Anoura caudifer. The sequence goes on from PVKU01000494.1 coordinate 134,760, forward strand.
AAGAAAAGAAAGGAAATCTCCGATGAAGCCTGGGCAGCGTGGCGGAGGTTCCTGAAATGAGCAGACAGCACGGCTGGGCTATCTGAGGATATGGATGGCCTTCTTCACTCCTAGCACATACCGCCTGGAGACTGGGACTTCTGTGGTACTGTGGCAGAAACAGGAAAGTGCCTCAGAGGTAGACTCGAAGGGCCAGCTCCAGGACCAACTCTGAGAAGGGTGGCAGGACCTGATCAGATCACCTTAGTTCTTACAGACTTTTTTCTTGATCTGTAAGATGGGGCTAATAGTTATGGAAAGTACTAAAGTAATACCTATAAAAAATGCTTCATAAACTATCAAACTCTAAAAGTACAAGGTACTTAAGAATTAGCTGTATTTGACATATAACAGATCAGTTCTTACAGTTCTTAAACAACTTCCTACAGTTTTATACATGTAATATCAAAAAACCAAGAGCCAATAATTTAGATCATGGAATTAAATAACATTTTAAACTCTCCCATGAAATTAAGTTGGCAGAGGAGGACCCTTCAAATTTATTTGAATTTTCAGAATCTTATCTGTTAAAAGTAGCCTATTGAGTAATACAATCTCATGTCTTTTTGTACTATGATGGAAAAAATGCAGACATTGAATGATTTTACTATGAAAAATGAAATTACTTTTCTTTAAGGCATCAAGGGTCCCAAAGTGGCTTATCTATACCCCAGAAGGGACAGAGCAACATGCAGAGAACCAAAGAGACTGTGCCAGGTGGATAAGACATAATACCCAAAAGACTCAGCAAGCTCAGATCCTCGTAGGCATCAGGAAGGCCAGCCAGGTAGAAAAAGCACTGGTGGGGGATCCAGATGTCTACTAATGATCAGGAGTAGGGAAAGGCTGCTGGCAACAATGCTGGGGACCTCTCCATAGACAGCAGACTCTTAGCAAGGCTGTGACTCATGCATCAAAGCAAAAGGTGCTCTACCCATCCATGCGTGCGGTGGTTAAGGTCAGGTGCAGCAGACACAGCTGGCTGCCTACCCAATAACCATTCCCCTTTCTTCTCTGCCAACAGAACCGTCAGTGTGGTGTGTGTGCAGTGCCAGGGGAGACTATATGACTGGTCTAAGCCAATCACGGCAGTCTCCTCCCCCAGTGCCAGAAGGCAAGTGTTCCAGCCAGTAAGCCCCAAAGGGAAAACCACTGGAGGCTCCTGGGAGAATTTCCCCTGCTAAAAGAGAACAGTGCAAGGAAGAATCCCCTCTTTATCTCCCTGGCTTCCTTCCCGCACGGCGTGGTTCCACGTGAGGATGTGGCCTCACAGGTGAAGTTTCAGCAGCTACTCTGCATCTGCGAGGTAACTTGTTCCCAAAACCCAGAGGTGGCCAAGTGGGAGGGACGAAAGAGCCTGGGTCCTGTTTTGACAACAGCAAGCCTCTATGACATGTTTGGTATCACCTACTTCCAGATTTCTTGTCATGGGAGATGGTATCTTTAGTTTCCAAGTCACATTCTGTTACTTGCTGATATAATAGGGCTCCAGCCCTGGTCGGTGTCAGCATGAGAGGAGAGGAGGCACTTGTAAATGTGGGTGCCAACTCCCTTCTTAGGGCTCCTCAACTTGGGTCTGACCAACAGCAGAGAGACTTGGCATGTGACTCAGAAGAGCCTCCAGAGCTGGACATGGTCCTGGCCCTGCACTGGAGAGGGGTTTAGTTCACACCCAGCACTCAGGGGTGACACTCTTCCTGTCAGACTGAGCACTGGAGATGGCCTGAGCTTTGAGGGGCTGTCAGAGTTCTTGACTGCAAGGAGGCAGAAAAGCCAAGGAAGTGGGTGGGGGCCACTTACAGGCCCTGAAAAATAATGCTGCGTCGCGGGATGTCCCAAGCACCTGGGAGCCTGCCGTTGCGATGGCTTCCCGCCACGGACTCTGGCAGGCGTTTCTGAATCCGAGTTCTGAGAGACACGTAGTGGGTGTCCGCACTCCAGAGACTAATTATTTCAAGTCACCCTGCGGTGTACGTCAGGCGCTGTTTTAAAAGTTTACTTCACACAGTTGCATTTATTAGCCTTCTGACTGTTGAGAAGAAAGGCTATTACTCTGTGCAGTAATTTAAAAAAAAGAAGTGGCAATTTTTCAAGTAATTATCAACAACCATCGATTACTACCACATTGTAGTAATTATCACCATCCATCGTTTTTCTTTCTTTACAGAAACTCCTTAGCCATTACAAAGGGAGTAGAATTAATAATGATTACTACAATTTTTAAAAAGTAACCAGTATCAGTTACACACCCAGGTGTACTCAGTGCCTCAGAGAAGATCTGTGGGCCAAATCTTGCCCAGCGGGGTTTCATAAATCGAACACAGTGATGCCCACTCATTTGCAGATCAGCAGAAATGAATAGCTACAACAGCAGAAATGGGTAGTTGCTAAAAGACTGTATCAGCCCTCAAAGCCCCACGTACTTACTATTTAGACCTCTACAGAAAATGTTTGCTGACCTTAATTTATAGTAATAGTTATTCTTTTGGCTAAATTAACAGATAATGTTCATTTTGACAATGACCCCAAATCTTACAGAGTAGGAAAGCACTAAAGCAATTCCCAGTTCTGTAAAAATTAGCAGTGATTTCTAGCTTATTATGGGCTGTGGCACAGGAAAAAAAAAAGGCTGTAGATTACATACCATATCCTGGGCTCTTACTCTGCTTCCATTGGTTCTCTTCAATTCAAGAAACAAATCACAGTGCAAGAAAGAAAGTCATATTGAAGAATTAAATAATACTAAAGGATGACATTATTATCATCATTAAGGGATATTACTAAACAGAATCATTCTAATTTATAAAACAATAAATTATTTGCAAGTTTCCAAGCCCTACAATCACTGCTAACAAATAACTACAACACACACAATTGATTGCAATGCCCCAGTGGGTCCAACCCTGGGTGAGAGCCCTGTAGTGTTTTTAAAGAAACAAATACAATCAATGATCTCAAGATTGATTCATTAATTCATCCCTTCAACATCTGAGTGCTTACTGTGGGCAAGCTCTGTGCTAAGCATCCTGCAGTGCAAAGACCGAAGCTAACCAAAGGTACAACCTTGGCTCTCAAGCAATACATACTTTAAGAAGACAGGAAATAATTCAATGGACTATTGCAAGCTTGAGGGAAATAAAAAGGAAGTAAATCAAGGACAGCTTCAGGAAGCAGCATGTGAACTGGGCCTGGAGAGAGGGATAGAATTTGAACTGGCAATGGAGGGAGGTGATTCAAGGAAGGAAAGTCTAGAGGGACCTGGGAGTCACAGAAGTTAACACACTTCACCCAAGTGTGCCAAGTTAAGAACTGGAATTAGGGTTAGAACCAGGTCTCCAGTGTAAAGCATTTTTCCAAAGCCATTTACAGGGTATTTGAAATACCCTGAGTGGTAAGATTTCCAAGGAGGAAATATAAAAGTATGAGATATTGTTATTTTCTAAATTTTAAAGACTTCATTTAATAAGAGGGGAAAGGTGGTTATATAAAGTGTACTAGGGAGAGAAATCTGGATATCAAGCCAGACAAAAACCAATCAAGCAGCAAAAATCTCCCACCATTGTCAAGAGTCAAAAAAATATCTGAGTATCCAAGAGCAAACCAGAGTCCACCTTTAGCTTACAGTAATGGAAATAACCAGCTATAAAGCCATCCTTGCAATCTGGAGTGATCCCACTTTTCTCTGACTCGGCTCACTCTCCAGTTGGGGTTGTCTCCCTCTCCGGGCAGGCTTTTATCTTTATTGGGTACTTGATCTTTAGCAGAAAGGATGACCTAAGACCTTATATTCATTGACTGTTACATTTAGATAATGTCAATCCCCTTCCCTTTAGCTGCTGAGTAAATTCCATTTTAACATCTTAAATGGTATAAATTCTTTAATCCTAAAAAGAAGAAAGAGGTGGGGTCCTGCATAGTGACTTAATTCCAGACTGCAGAGTAAACGCGGTCCTTTGGTGTCCACCTCAAAGTGGAGGCGGTTCGGTGTGTTGGTTACTATCATCCTGGGTTGAGTCCTCCTTAGTGAAACGCTGGAAGATACGCTGAAGGCACCACTTAGTCAGTCATAAGTAAATGGGCCTTGAAGCTTCCCCGGTCCACGTCTGATCACGGTAAATCACACGGGATCAGGGCAATGTGCAATTATGATGGCACGTGCGATATATTATGGGATCATAATAACCTGGTGATGTCTTCACCGCTTGTGGACATCCTTTAGTTCCAAAGTGGGGAAACAAAATTGTGAGGGAGAAGCCATACTCAATGGTGCATGTGTTCTTTGTGTCATATGTGTTCGCCGGTGTTTCCTGGGACCCAAATGGCTAGACAAGCTCTCGGCACATCTGAATTTAGAGAAAACTTCCCCTACCATATCTCCATGACCTCTTGCTTGCTATACATCCTCCCTTTAGCTACATCACTATATAAGAAGTCCCCTCACAAAGCCTTGAACTCTCCTCTCTCATGAGTTGCTGGCACTGAGCGAGGCTGAGCACGCGTGAAGAATACGCACCGCGTCCCCTGAGCTTCACCATTTACAAACTGCATGGCCTTGGTCAGTTGGTTAACCTCTCTATATCTCGATAATCTCATATTTAAAGTGGAAATTAGAAGAAAACAATAAACTCTGTCTTGTAGGGTGGATTTTTGAGAGGGCAAAGTAAATTAAAACACGGAAAGTGCTCAGACCTTTGTCTTGAAAATAGTAAGCGCTCAGTAGGTGTTGTGTTCGTCACCGTCGTCACTGTCATCAGGCTACTTGCACTTCCTCCCCCTCCTTGGTTAACTGAAACCGCTTCCTCAGGCCTCAGCCACGTGCCCAGCATGATCCTTCCTTCCCCCGATCTGAACCCAGGCCATCCATCAATCAGCTGGCATTTTTAATGCACGTGTAACTGTCATGGGTACAGGAAGCGTTTTCTTATCTAGACCATAAACCTTTTGAAAACAAGGACTTCCAAGTGTATTTGCTTTGCGTACAGAATAAATCTGATAAAGTAGTTAATGGTCATAGAAGCTAGATAGGGATATCCTGATGCAGATGTGCGCGGTTCTTATTTTTAAACAACATTTTTGGTAGCAATTGCCCAGGTAGTTATTAGTGGTAGTAGACAGTAAACCAAAATTCGCCAGTGTTATCCGTTTAATGTTAAGAATGTGAAGCAGAAAATGATGCCAGGAGGAAACAGGGAGTGCAGATGAGAGTAAGAGGAAAGAGATTCTAGTTCTAGATCTGCTACTAACCACCGCATGCTCTTGGAGGTTCAGAGAGGTCACAACACTTGCCACTTCCGGATCTACAAGGTCGTGCATCAGAATCAAGGTCCTTTAAGGTCCCAGACAGACACTGCTGGTTGCCCTGGTGAAAAGCCTTTGAGTTGGTCGAACCCAGACTTTGTTTGGGTTCTGAAAGGCACTGTCCCAGGCAGGTGGCCTTCCCCCAGGACAGAGGCACAGACCAACCTGGGAAATCCATCGGCCTTTGCTGGCGATTGTTGTAGAAGCAGGAACAGCACCTAGTTTTAGGCAATGGGACATAAGGGAGGTTTGCTGTGGGGCCTCTGGAAAAAAATTCCCTCCTGATAAAAAGAGGAGGTACATGAGGAACCCCCACCCTTGTGTCCTGTCGGTGACTTCTCGAGAAGATGGCAACGATGACCGCAGTGCTCCCGAAAACATGAGGAAAAGCTAAGGGTGTGGCAGGGAGGCCGGTCTAGAGCTTCAAAGTCTTTACCAAAGTTGAACTAACCAGCCTGTTTTGGAAATAATAACTCCCCCCTACTGCTTAGGGCATTTTAGCTCTGTTACTTATACTTGAAAAATTCCTGATGGTCCACACGCTAAGAATCCAGGCACCACACAATTGAGCCGTGCTGTCGAACTACAGGAGATTTGACATACACATGATCTCTGATGACTCACAAAACCCCTTCGGGACATTCTCAGGCAAAGGCTGCACTGGCTGGGCCCTGTGACCCGGAAGGGCACTGCTTACGTTTCTTTGTCACCTGTGTTTACTCATCTCATTTTGACATGTTGGCTTCTTTTTGTGAGCTGAGCTGACATGCACGTGTTCAGAGATTAAGGTCAATGGGAACAGGAATTACCTAATTTCAAAATGGGCCTAAATTCTATTTTCTGCAAAAGACGTCTTCTAATCTCTCATCCAGGGGGATTATTTTAATAATGTCATTTCTGCCCACTGTTACTATTGATCCTTTCCAAAAGTTCCTTACATGTCTTTGATGACTTCCAAGTTTGTCTATGATGTTTCTAATCTAATCATTCTACTATGTTTATGCTAAATGACCTGAGTATATAAATTCCACTCAAGGTCACAAAACTCTCACTGGTGCATGCACAGACAACGTCTGTCTGCAGCCTCATCGCAGACACGTCAGAGACTGTCAGAGCAGAGAGCACCATTGCAAGGCTCAGCCCTACCTCCTCCGCCTGTGCTGCAGATGAGGAGCCTGAGGTCTGGGTGGCAACATGCTCTGGTGAAGGCAACACAGTGAGCTGGCGGCACCATGGTGTGCAGGAAACTTTGTTAGTTTGGTGGGAGTGATTACAGTGACACTAACTGCAACAACAGCAACTCATGTTCATCCTGGCTGAGGACAGAGCAGGAACCATTTGAGGTTCTTTGTATGTTTTCATTCATTTGATCCTTATCCAGAGCCCCCAAGGAGGAAGGTCCTACCACCACTCCCAGGTTATCAGTGAGAAATAGAGTCAAGGAAAAGGTGCCAAAGGTTAACCAAAGCTCCATGCTCACACGATCATCACTCGGTCATTTCCCGTCCTCTGACACTACACCAGGTCATAGGGTGACATTTCTTGCATGGCTACTGTTGATAGGTCAGTGGCTGGAAGTACAATGGGTTTCTCCAATCCTGATTTTTCTTCACACTGTTCATAGGCTGTCTGTGTTCCAAGGAGAGGCCAGCGTTTCACCCCAGATGTGGGCAGCACAGTCCTTACACTGTCGGTGCCACCTGATTTCCTAGCCTCCTAACAGCAGGGAATAGGAGGGGGAAAGAGGGGCTGGTGGGCAGGCAGCAGGTGGGCAGGTGGGAGAGGGTTAAGAGACAGTATGACAGAAAAAATCGGCCTCCCTCCCAATTAGCAGTCCTTGCCTGCTTACCAAAGTGCACGTCCCAGCAAACATAACAGAGGAGAAGATGTGTGGTGGGACCCGAGCGCCAAAGCTTTGTGCAGAGAGTGAGGAGGAGGCATTATAAAGGCAGCATCATTTTCCAAGGAGCCATCACAATTTCTCACTAAAACACAGAGTGAGCCAAGCTAAGGTAACTATTTTTCTGGGTTTTTATTGTATTTCAAAGCAAACATGAGCATGGACGTGAGCATGGAGAGCTGGAATGCCCTGATGCGGGGATCTCATCCAACTATGTTCAGTGACTGCAGAGAAGCAAACAGAGGCCCAGGGAAGTTCAGTGGCTTAGCCACCTCATCCGGCCCACACAACCGGTCCAGTTTCTCACTGCTTCACTGCTACATGGCAAGGGTGAAGTGGAAGTGAGCTTTAGAAAGGGCCATGATTGGAGTTTGGTCTCCTCTATACACACCAAAGGGGGCCTGAACATGATCCAATATGGAACCCAAGTCAAACTGCAGGGGTCCAATCAGCTGCTGAACCAAACGAAGCTCTCTCCTGGGTCTTGTCTGACTTCTCTGGAAGACTGTCCAAGGCCGGGCGATGCTAATGTCAGGCTAAAGGCCTTGCAGTTCATCCCAAACATAGAGGTGACAGGATCAGCCCCAAGTCCCAAACCACTCAGGCAGCCTGACAGCTCCACACGGCCTGAGCAGACAGCATCCAAAATGGGCAAAGGGAGGGAACTGGCAAGGCCTTCTCTGATCAGATTGTTCAACAGCCTCTAAGCTGGCTGGCCTGGCCCAGCCCCAGCCCCACCCCCGCTGCCCTGAGCCAGGGCCTTTGCACTAATGTGGGCCTTGAGCAGCAGCCTTGCATGGCCCGGACCTGCTGGCCCAGCATCCAAGTCAATCTTGCCTACAGCTGTCAGCGGCACAGACTGTTTGATGCTGCACGGATGGCAGTGATTCAGTCATTCCGGGGATGCTTCCAGGGCTGTGTTCTTAGGAAGGGGAAAAAGAGAATCCCCTTGGGGGGCCAGCAACTACAGGCCACACTGCCAGCAGGCTGGCTCATCCTCATCTAAACAGCATCAAAAGCCTGCCATGGTATGTTTTTTTTGAAACCAGGCAATTGAATGGTCCCTGACATTTGACTCAAGACCATTCGGTGACCTATGAAGTGAGAAGCACTCTTGGCGGTTAACCTTAGTGGATATGACAGCAAACTCACACCTGCTCTAAAGCATAAAGGTTCTTCCTGACATTATTCAGGCAGAGAGGGAAACAGCCCCTTTGGTGAAAGCCCGTGGACTTCGCCTTCACCTCACTGCGGAGGGCTGCTGATGCAAAGGCTGGTATTTGCCTGCAATCTTTCCCTGGGAAGTAATTAGTTTCCATTTAGAGGGATGACAAATTGATCAGGCAGGAGTCGCACTGAGCTCTGAATTGAAGCTAAACGTGATGGCTGTGGCTCTGGCAAGTCAGGTTTGTAGGTCTGTTGATGCATTTTACAGTTTCAAAATTCAATCACCCAACAGCAGGAGAGGAAAGACATTGCTTGAAAAAAGAGAAGCAAAGCCTGCATTTCCTTCTGCGAGTTCATTATCACCTCGCTAAAGCATGACGGTGGTGTGAAATGGGTTAGACGCACGGATGCTTCTGTTAACGGCCAAAGGAAAAAAAGTCGCACATCATTAGGAATGGAATAAACGATACCGAGGCACAGAGCAGAAATGATTTGATTAGTAATTTCCAGTTTTGAAAAGACCTGGAAAAGTACCAAATGACTATACAGAAGGTGTGATGGAGTTCTTAATTGCTATAACTGCTCTGGGAGACTTGATGATTTGTGACATAGAATACAGCACAGTACGCTAACGCTAATAACCGTTAATTAAATGCAGCAATGATATACTCTCAAAATGCACATACAAGTTACCATAATTTCTAGATTAAAAGCTGCACTGTCAGAAGCCAAAGGCAAAGAAAGGTGGAGGGAGCAGGAGACATCTCTCTTGCCTTCATGAGCGGGCCCCACGGTCTACCCAGAACAGAGCAGGCAGGAAACACTACGGGAAAAAAACACACTTGGCTGGAAAATGTGAAATGGCTCCTGAATGAAGCCGGCCCTCTGGAGGGAGAGTTATTAATTCTGAAAGGCTGTTGCTGCACCAGACCATCTGGCGGTGTGCAGAGAGTTTGGTGGCTGGTGCCGTTTCCGGTTGGATCTGCTTTGCCCCCCTGTGGCATCTCCCACTTGAACTGTCATCACGCCATGTCCACGATGTTTGGAGGAAAAGGGGGAAGAGAGGAACCTGGTGAGGTCGTGGGGCTCTACAGAGTTTTGGGTGCCCTTCTTTTCACATCCTGCCACTAACAAATGAGAGAGGTCGGGAAGGTTGATACCCTTCCCAGGTAGTGATTCACAGGAAAGCCTCATCGGAATGCAAGATAAAAGAAGCCAATTCATCTCCCTCCCTTTGGGTGAAGGATGCTTGTGAGCCTGAAGGAAGAAAGATGAAGAAAATGCTGCTACTTCCAACTCAATTATCTTCATAATGGCACACACAGGAAGCTGGGACAAGTCAAGATATCCAGGGATAATTCGAATACCCCAGTTTCGGCCATGGCCTTAACTTTCTCATTTAGCTATTACCAAAGCCACCAGCATTTGGGAGACACAAGAGATCTGCCTCTTGGAGAGGTCGAGGAGCAAGAGAAATGCTTTTTGCCTGTCATTCAACCAGTGTCTACTGCACCCTCGCTGGAATACAGAATCGAGTCAGGCAAGCAAGAGACAAGGGTGGTATGTCATAAGGTTCCATAACGCTTTTGGGGATAAGTGTTCTTGCAATGAGGAGGAAGAGAATACTTTTTCCCCCTATCTTTTAAATTTTAGAGAAAGGGGAAGGAAGGGAGAAAGAGGGAGAGAAACATTGACGTGAGAGAGAAACGTCGATTGGTTGCCTCTTGTATGCTCCCTGACCAGAGACCAAACCCACTACCCAGGCATGTGCCCTGACCAGGAATCAAACCAGCAATCTTCCACTTTGTAGGACGATGCCCAAGCAACTGAGCCACACCAGTCAGGGCAAGAAAACTTCTGACTGGAAGAACTGGAGAAAGTTTTTTAGATGAGGTAGCAAGTGAAGCATATCTTGAATAAGTTCCAGGATCTGGCTGGCCACAGAGCAAACAAGGAGAAGGGCATTCCAGGGGAGGAAGCGCACAATGACTGCCCTGGGCGGGCACAGGAAAGGTCAGCTGAGCGAGTTGGGAGAAGTCAGGTCAGTCTCATCATGAACTGGATGAGTGGGGAAAGGAAGTGGGGGACAGTTCAGAGCCTGGAATAAAGTCAGACATAGCAGCCGCCCTCTTTTCTGTAAGGGGAGTGACCCAATCAGGGCAGTGTTACCTGGCAGTACCCCGTGCTTGAAACTCCCTTTCTTCAGGTACCTGTGCAAATGCTTCCTAAAAAGACAGCCTTCCCCATCCCCACTCTTCTATCCCTTCAACTGCTTTAGTTTTTCCTTAGCATTTATCACCCTAGCCACCATATTATATATTGAGCTCATTGTCTGCTCCAAGCCTTTCCCGTGTGACTTTATTTTGTTCACTGCTGAATTCCAGACCTGGGAACAATGCCCAGCTGGTGCCCAATAACTATTTGCTGAACGGGCCAGTGGGTGGATGGATAGGAGACCACCTGAAGCAGTTTTCAAAGTGCTGTGGGAAACGGTTCTGAAGGCAAATTTGCCTCAGGCTCTACCCCAGATTAATTCAGTGGGGAACTCCCGGGCCGTGCCCAGGGACCTGTGTTTTAATAAACTCCAGGTGATTCTGATATACAAGTAAGGGTCAGAACCACAGGACTGGAGGACAGTGGAGACAGGGAGCCCAGTAAGCAAGTTATAGCACAGGCTGTTTTGATGGAAAGGAAGGGACAGACCAAGCCCATCTTTTGAGAGATAAAAATACATAGCACTTGACAAAGGAAGAGTCTGGGGAGATTTGTTGATTTATGGCTTTGGTAACTGGTTGAATTGTGAGTATGAGAATAAAGGCGCAGCATAGGTTTGGGCAGGGTTGGGGAAAGGCAGAGATCAGAGATGATAAATACCTTGCATTTCAAAGGCAGTCTCAAAAAATTCCCAGGATCCCATCTTAGGATGTCATTTACAAAGCAGGGAATCAGCAGAGGACACATGGACTGGGAGATGATAAGTGCAGTTTGGTACACTTGTAATATATTTGTGGGGGTGGCGGGGCGGTGGGGAGATGTCTTCTTGGCTACAGGCTACGTGGACCTGAAGCTTGAGCGGGAGGTCTGGGATGAAGGCAACGCTAAGCAGCACCACCAGGTTGTGAGAACCATGGGTATGGGCAGAATCTCCCAGGGTGAGTAAGAACAAAATCTTGAATTATGTGGAGGGCGGAGGTCACTGGAGATCTAGGAGTGGTAAGAGAGATAAGACAAAGATGAAAAGAATGTTGCAAAGCAAAACAAGAAAAAGAATCAGATGGGTGGTCATAAAGATCCAAATTCCCTTCTGGGAGGGTCCGAAGAGTGCAGGAACCCCTCCATGGGGGATCCTGGAGAGTGCAGATCACAGAGACCTCTGTGAGGACAGGTAAGCATCATAGCTGCAGGGCAGAGACAAGTAGGTGGCAGTGAAAGCATGACAGGTGAATGGGGCTGGGAGACAAGGAGCTTGAGGGGAAAAGCAGGAGTGGAGGTCAGGGAACCTTGTTCGTTAGTGGGGGCTTGTAAGCATGAGCGGGAGATGGGGCATATGAGAGAGAAGAGACCACTGGGGAGGAAGAGCGGGATGGGGCAGGGAGCTCAGGTGCACAAAGGCTTGAGTTTAGTTTAGACAGGAGTGACACCCTTTCACTGAGAATGGAAGAAAGGATTGTCATCCATATGGGTACAGGTAAGTGGGCCAGCCAGGTAAGGCTAAGCAAAGTTGAGTCTTCAGTGGTGAGTATAACATAGTTCTGCTCCCAAGAACTCAAATCTGATTGAGGAGATGAATGAAGATAAATTCAAGACAAAGTGGTAAATAGTACCAAGTTTTATGGGATGAATTAAAGACCTGAAAGTGAAAAATAAAACTATGAAGCCAAAAAAGAAAATGTGGAATGGTATCTGTGGACTAAAGACAGAGTTCTAGAACATAAGTGAAAAATTAAGGATATCTTAACAAAGATCACTAACTACAGATAGTTAATGCATACAGATCAGAAGATATCTGAGTGTCTAAAAATAACAAATGGCCCATTGTTAGGATGTACAAAAAACTACTACAAGTCAATAAGAAGTCAGAAACTCAGAAAAATGCTCAATCTGCCCTGATGGGTGTGGCCCAGTGAGTTGGGCATTGTCCCACAAAGCAGGGGTCACCAGTTCAATTCCCAGTAAGGGCACACGCCTGGGCTGTGGGCCAGGCCCTTATTTGGGGATGTGTGAGAGGCAACTGATCGATGCTTCTCTGGCACATCAATGTTTCTCTCCCTCTTTTTCTCTCTCCCTTCCCCTTTCTCTAAAAATTAATAAATAAAATGTTAAAAAAATAAAAATGGTCAACTCATGATGATACTTTATACTGTTAAATGGCAAAAATTAGACATGTGGATAACAGAGTATTGGCAAGAACATCTGAAAATGAGAACCCTGCTGCAACGCAGGTAGATGGTAACATTAACAGCGATTCAGAAAAGCAATTGGCAACATTCACTCAAACCAATGTGTACTTGCTTTATCACCCAGCAATATCTCCCGGATGCATCTCCAAGCAGTGAGTGCAGAGTTTCATAAGTGAACACATTCAAGGATGACTGGTAGTCGTGGTGGGCAGGGGACGGCACCCTTATATCCTTTGCTTGGGGAATGTGTCTTCTGGCTCCTCAGCAGCTCTAAGAAGCAACGAATGTGTGCTTCCAGCAGCAAGGACAGATCTTTAAAAAGGCACGTGGAGTGACAAGAAATAGACCTTGATTTACGGCACTGTGGCACTTACGAAAGCTAGACACACCCACAGGTGAACATTACCTGTTTGACAAGGTTGCATACCCAGCATGGTAGGCTCAGCGTCGGGGGGTGGGAAGAACTCACCAAAATATGGGGGGGAATTAAGAGAGGATTCATGTAGATCTGGAAAGATAGTCCACTCTGACTTGGGGAGTACAATTAATTCAATTATCTGATCCTACTGCTCCTATTTGTATTTATGTATAAAATAATAAGAACAGATTTATGGGGGAGATACATTTCAAGCAGGCATCTGATATGTCTTCCTGAGGTGGTGGGGTTCATGTTATGTCTTAAAGGATGAGATTAGAACCTCAATTTATGGAGGTAACAGACATTCTGTGCCGAGGAAATGGCTTGGATGGAGATGGGAAAGTACTGGGCAGGGCTGGAAACATTTAATGGGCTATTGTGTTAGGAGCCAAGAGCAATGGAAGGTGAGACCCTTCCTTGCCTGAGTGAGGGAGATAAAAAAAAATCAGTCAGAGGTGACTTTGGATGGTCAGCACGGAAGCCAGGAAAGATGCACCACATCGGCTGCAGCATGGGAGAGGGAGGCGGCAACCAGACAGGAAGGTCCAGCAGGAGAAGGCCAGGAAATGGCCACAGCACGGGACCCAGCAGTGGGAAGCTGAGCTGGCAGGGCCTGCCTGGTGGACACCTACAAAATTCCGAGGTAGCAGTGCTGCAGCCCACATCAGAGCTTAATGATGACTTTCTCCAAAAACAAATTGTCATTGTGGCTGTGGAAGAGTCTTTCACTGTTCTAGGCCCACACTCTTAGCCAAGGGAACCAAGCCTTCTTTCAGTCCCCACCCACAACCGCTACTGCTATCAATGAAAGCCTCTCTGTCTCAGTCAGTTGGTTGTCTGTCCCTCATGCGAGCACACACAGAGTTAGTTCTGTACTAATCAGAGAAATAAATAGTGTTTCGCTCTAGTGCACCATGGGATCTCTGTGTCCAATTCCAATTTCTATTAGGTAAGCATGCCAGTCCCCCTACCTTAGGCAGGTTTTTTTTTTTTCCTTGTGAGTTTATTTTCCAGAGGTTGGTTTAGCTTATTCTAAATGAGTCAAGTGTTGGGGCTCTAACTTTTCCCCTTGAGAGAATTAGGATGGCTAGAAAAAATTTCCTGTTTCATCCTAAACTGTCTTCCTACCATCCGGGCCACCATCAGCCATTTATTTTTCTTACGGGCACCAAGAAAAATGTTTTAAAGTATATTTTCTAAAGAGATGAATGTCATGAGACATATACATCCATGTACAATTTATATCACAGCCTCCCCAGAAAACAGACCACGTGCTCCCCCAGCCTCCAAAAGGCATCCCATGGGGTTGTCTGTTCCACGTTACTGTGTAAACGTCTTTGGGATTTTTTTTTTTTTTTTTTTGGTTTTTTTTTTGGCCTGACAGCCTTAATCTCTTTAAAAAGGCTCAGCCATCATTACAAAAGAGGACATACGTAATGTTTCAAGTTTCGCTCTAAAACACAAGAAAACCACTCGTGAGAACAAAGGAAACCTCTGCCACATGCACAAACAATACTGAACTCAGTCTTGCAGTCCCATAGCAAAGGATGCGGCAGGCTTTCTTCCCTTCCCCCTCCAACAGGGAAACTGAGGCAGGTAAATAAATGTCAGGACATACATTGTGCTGCTAAGACTGACCTAATAACTTGTCTGCAAAGTCCAGCTGGGGATGATTGATTCACATTTCTCTTTTTTTTTTAAAGTACATTTTATTGATTATGCATTACAGTTGACCCAGTTTTTCCCCCTTAGCCCTCCTCTTCCCCCCAGCAATCCCCCTCCACCTTAGTTCATGTCCATGAGTCATGGGTGTAACTTCTTTGGCTTTTCCATTTCCTATACTATTTTTTACTCCCCCTTGTCTATTTTGCACCTACCATTTATGCTTCTTATTCCCTGAACCACTTCTCCCATTCTCCCCCTTACCCTCCTAGCTGATAACCCTCCAAATGATCTCCGTATCTATGATTCTGTTCCTATTCTGCTTGTTGGTTAGTTTGTGTTTTTTTCTTTTTAAAATTTGGTTGTTGATAGTTGTGAGTTTGCTGTCATTTTAATGTTCATAGTTTTGCTTTTTTTCCCCTTAAATGTAAGTCCCTTTAACACTTCATGTAATAATGGGTTGGTGATGATGAATTCCTTTAGCTTCACCTTGTCTGGGAAGCACTTTGCCCTTCCATTCTAAATGATAGCTTTGCTAGATAGAGTAATCTAGGTTGTAGGTCCTTGCTTTTCATCACTTTGATTACGTCTTGCCAATGTCTTCATGTCTGCAAAGTTTCTTTTGAGAAATCAGCTGACAGTCTTAGGGGAACTCTTTTGTAGGTAACTCTCTTTTTCTTTTACTACTTATCTTTAACTTTTGGCATTTTAATTATGATGTGTCTTGGTGTTGCCGTCTTTGGGTCCAACTTGTTTGAGACTCTCTGTGTTCCCTGGACTTGTATGGCTATTTCCTTCACCAAATTAGGGAAGTTTTCTTTCTTTATTTTTTCAAGTAAGTTTTCAATTTCTTGCTTTTCCTCTTCTCCTTCTGGCATCCCTATGATTCAGATGTTGGCACTTTTGGAGATGTTCCAGAGTCTTACACTCTCCTCATTTTTTTTGAATTCTTTCTTCTTTCTGTTCTGGTTGAATGTTTATTTCTTCCTTTTGTTCCAAATCATTGATCTGATTCCCAGCTTCATACCCTTCATTATTGGTTCCCTGCATATTTTTCTTTGTTTCTCTTTGTGTAACCTTCATTTATTCCTTTATTCATTTATTTAATTATTTATTTTGCCATACTTAATGAGTTCTCTGAGCATCCTGATCATTAGTGTTTTGAACTGTGAATCTGATAGGTTATCTCTCTCTGTTTCGTTTGGCTCTTTATCTGGAGTTTTGTTCTTTCTTTCATTTTGGGCCATATTTCTTTGCCTCCTCAATTCAGCAGCCTCCCTGCATTTGTCTTTGTGTATCAGGTAGAGCTGCTTTTACTCCGTCTTAGTACCATGGCCTATGTAGAAAATGCACCTGTAAATTGTGTGGGGTGGAGCCTTAGGTAATTGCCAGGGCAGGACAACTTGCTTCACTGATTTGTGGCTCTGCAGGTGGGGAGGGCTGGGGCTTGGAGAGGTGACAATGCCACTGCCTGGCTTCTGGAGGTCTGTCTGGCACTTGCCCTGTTTCCAGTCACTTCATCCACTTAAAGGGCATATGATTGATGCCCTTCCAGCTGCTGCCCTGGGGTTTGTGTATGTTCTAAGATGTGAGGGCCCTTTAAGTAGAGAAATCTGGCAGTTTCTTCTGCCCCCCCAACCCTGACTGGTTTTTACAGGTAGAGGTAATGGGGGTTTATTTCCTGGTGTTGGAACCCTGGGCTGTTTGGCCTGGGGCTGAGATGGCTCCCTCTCAGGGTATCCCTCTTGATTTCTATCCCCCACATGTGAGTGTGGGACTATCTGTTCTGCCACCAATGCCACAGCCTCTCCACGCCACACCACCTCTCTGCTCCAACCCCACGACTCTGCCCCTCCTACCCGTCTGGGTGAATGTGGCTTCTTTAAATCCTTGGTTGTCGGACTTCCATACAGCTTGATTTTCTGATGGTTCTGGGTGTTATTTGTTTTTGGTTGTAATTCTTTCTAGGGTTGTGCGAGGTTGCACGAGGAGGCAAAGCATGTCTACCTATGCCTCCATCTTGACCAGAAGTCTGATTCCACGTTTCTCTTTGAGCTGGTCTTAGAGGGAGAGGGAAAAAGGGTTAAATCCTCCTGGGGTCAGCTCATTTGCTCCAAACTCGAAAGCAATTATGGAGTCCCTTCTTGATGCTGAGAAAATTATATTTCATTTGATTTTATCTGAAACACAGACTTTTTATTTTCTTTCCTCTAGTGAAAGGGCTATAAAAGAAACAAGAATTTTGGTGTGGCGGTGGTGGCGGCAGCAGGGAGTGGTAGTTGGGGGAGATGCATGGAAAATTATACTTTGACATATATTACGCGCTTAATCTTTTGTGGCAACTTTTTTACATTTGTAAGAGTTATGGATTTTAAAAGTCAGGACTAAGATGGCTTAATGAGCATTCACCCCCCTGGAAGTAGAAGGAGGGCTGATGTGTGTTAGTCAGCTGTTAGCTTTATTGCCTCTCTTCTGTACTAAAAGTGACAAGTTGAACACATTATAGAGAGCTCAGATGTGTTATGCAGATGAAGCCTGCAGCAATATCTGCCTGCTCTCTATTATTTATGATGTCTATATAATACAATGGACTGAGATTTAAGCCATTGTGATGCAGTTTGTTTTCCAGGGTGCTAAAGTACAGAACATTTTACAGAGAATTGCATCTCTGTTACATATTAATCAAATCCATCTTACATGCCGCTCTTACACTGTAAACTAAAGGGAAAAAAAGATTAAAGCTCTTGGCTTTTCCTCAGCTGTCAAGGACTGGCAATAAAATAATAATAAGGGCTTCTAAATAATGTGTGTGTGACAGGCCTGTGCTCGCGCGCACAGTCCTTTATGGAGGTTAACTACAAAATAAGTTCCAGTGAGTGATCGGGAACAGGCGTGTGTGTAATACTGTAATGCCAACGATGGCATAATTCTTGAAAAGTTCATTTGCAGAAAATTCCCCGACTTGATGAGGCAAAGTTTGGCCTCCTGAATCATTCTGCCACGGTGTGCGGCATTTGCAGAGTTGTTCTGAAGTTTACAGTCCTCGCACTTTTGAACTTGCTTCAGCTGCAGTCCATTAAAAACCGAAAGCTCCATTCCCTGGTACCCAAGCTGGGGTTTACTGTTCGGGAAGTCATGGGAAAGTGGTTTTATGATGGGATACAGACAAAGGCTGCGGAATTCTGTGGTCTGGGCAGGATTGGGGGGATTATTCTGTTTTGTAACGTGGAGGTGATGGTGGCTCATGGTTACTTCAGATTTTGGGAGGAAGATGGTGAATCTTGGTAACGAAAGTCTGGCTTCTCAGGAAGTTCTTAACAGTGCCGCCCCCCCAGTCCCTTCACCTAGGAAATCACTACAAGGCAACTTGTGAGATGTTTGTGCTTGCATTTGTGACCCTACAGACTCTCAAAGAAAAAGAATGCATGTTGTAAGTGTCATCACTGCTTCTCATTCCTCCTCTCAGGGATGGAAAATGCCTGCATGCCAACCTGGGCCAACTCACTTCCAGCTCCAGGTAATTTCTAATGAAAGGACGGAAGGGAAATTGCCCTCGGAAGCACGCACTCCGTCTGCCAGGGAGTTAACAAAAGAACCTGAATTGGCTCCTTTGCCCTGCCCACCATCTATATAAACCAAGCCCCCAGAGATCCCTACTTAGGGAAATCACTTAGCCTCCCTGGAGCCTGCTTTTCTCCCTCTAATGTGGGAGGAACAGGCCTACTTCTTCCTACCCTCTAACGCCTCACAAGGAGGGGTTCTAGCATTGGGTGGCATTATATTCCTCCAGCTCCCTATGTCCTTCGACCTTTCTCACATGAATACCTGTTATCCAAATTATTAAAACTGTAGTGAATGCTACTTCTAAAATACTTGCTTCAATTCATAACCTTAATATGCATTTACCGAGTGCCCTTGGTTGGCCAAAGCCATGCCACTTCCTTAGTTGTCATGTATCTCTGGACTTTCGGCGACTATTCTAAGAGTGGTGGTATACATGCAATGCCCAGGGGTTTTCAACCTTTTCTACACATTACGAACACCCAGGGCACTTTAAGAAAACATTAATGGCCAAGTCCCACCTCTAACATGTGGACTCAGAAGCTCAGTACTTTCGAAACCTCTGCTGGCAATGCTCCAGCCAGGGTTGATAACCTGGGCAGGACATAATGGCAAAGAACACAGACTCCCGGGGACACTTCGACACCACTGTGGAATGAAGCTGAGCTGAATTCGATGTCCTGCTCTGCCAAGTTATTTAAACTCTAAGCCTCCATTTTCTCTTGTGAAAATTGGGATAATAACAGAATAACAGGATACACAGGAATCACTGACTGCTGTCTGGAAGATGGTAGGTGCTCAGCAGATAGAAGCTATCATTTTTCCCCCTGAACTTCCTACAGATTGAAAACAATGACACCACCTTATGTACGAGACACTGTAGGTTCACAGGGTACTTTTAGAGGCATCAATTTAACTTTATCCCCACAAAACCCATGGACAGGATGTATAATTATTACCATTAGATAGATGAGGAAACTGGCCTAAAGAGTTCAGTGCTTGTCCAAGGTACCACATAGGTAAATGGAGAGGAGGACTTGAACTCAGATCTCTTGATGTTCACAGGGCTCCAGAATTAACCACACTGTCTTTATGGCAGTCAGCATGAACATGCAGCTAACATCCGTGGTTCTTAAAGAACATCAGCATCACCTGGAGGGCAGGTTAAACCACATGGCACTGCGTCCCAGTCCCAGAGCATGTAATGCAGGAGGTCTTAGGTGGGGCCTGACAATTTGCATTTTTAACAAGTTCCCAGGTGAAGTCCATGCTGCTGGTGTGGGAGTACACTTTGGCGATATGCTGCCCTTCAAGTTTGTGAAAGGAGGTCAAGCTGCTGCTCACAACCTGCCTGGGCCACTCACTTGTCCCTCTCCACTCTCCATGATGCTGCTGCCTAGCCTAGGCTATGTCTCATCTTTTTGGTCTCTTCCTCAACAGTTTGAGTCTGAGGACCTGCAGGGTCATAACGGACCTAAGTCCCCTTCGTCAAATCGTTCCTTTCTCCAGAGAGCTGCCAATCCCTTGGCGTGATCCCCGCAAGGCACAACCCGGCCTGACTCTGCTCTAGAGGCAAACATGGATGGAGGCAGGGTGTCCGGGACCACTCTGCTTCCTGGACGGCATTTCCAGACCCGCTGTCTGAGTGCCTGGGCACCGCGCAACTCAACTCCTATCCTCCTGGCACATCATGAACCACACCTCAGAAGGCTTTCCCAGCCTCTGTCTTGGGCCTAGAGTCACCTGAGAGCACGAACATGTAGGTTCCTATGTCCTTAGTCATATTAGGCAGGAATATTAAAACCTGCCAACGGTGAAGGAACATACTTGACCCTTTCCAGAGGATCCAGAACCATTTTCCAGCAGGAGTCCATTGAGAGAACCTAAGAGTTAAATAATGCTCTTCTCTTTTCCCTTCTCCCTACCACCTCTCACCTTATCCCTTCCTCCCTGCCACCAAGTGCTTGGGGATGTATGCACACGTAGGACTCACCTTTACCCTTTTCCTGAATTCAAAGCCCCAGCCCAGGATATTCAGGGAGGAGAATGACCCAGCTATGAGCTTTTATGATCTATTCCATCTCCCTCTCTGTGTGTGCCTTGCCAGATGTGCTCTTGGGGAGCTTAGAACCTACTCCTTCAGGTCCTGAGATGAAATGCACTGGAGGGCCTGAGATACGGGCTGGGGAGTGGGGCTGGTCCCTCACCATGGTCCTGAAGGTATGTTAAGAGCTAACCTATATCCTAAAAGGCAGCACAATCTCCTAAGAAGCTCAATCTCTATGAAACCCTCTGCCTTCATAACGCCAAGAAGATATCATTAGGAGTCAGGAAGGTAAGTCACAAAGTTGGGTGGACACACAGAAGAGGCACATTCGACTGTCAAATCCTTGGAAAGGGCCCATGTACTTGCAGTGTAGACACAAAAGGTGCTCAACGCCCCATCGAGCAAGACCAGGCTATGACACAGCAGATCTCCTCAATGGCAGGAAAGACACCAAAGCACCACTCATTGCAGGGGCAAGTGGAATTCATAAGGTAGGTACTCAATAGTCTGCACCTTGGAATCACACTCTTTTAGAGCCAGACGAGACTGCAGAGGCCACCAACTCCTAACTCCCTCTTTACAGCTGGTAGAGGGAGAGGTGTGAGGTTCAGTGACCCACTCAAGGGTTCAGTCACTCAGCAGCAGAGCAGCAGCCCAGTGCCAAGTCAGCTGATGCTCAGCCACAGCACTACACTGCCCAAGACCCGGAATGTCTAGAAAGCAGAAAGAGTTCCTGCAATGTGCAGTTCATAATCTCCTTTCACATACATTTATTTCATTGCCCTCTTAACTGTTTTGGGAGAAGGCTGTGCTTACTCTCATTTCACAGGTGAGGAAGCCCGAGGCTCTGAAAAGCCAAGTCTAAGGTCACCAAGCTGCATGAGAGGAGATGATAGACAATGTGGGCTTACTCCTGGCCTGGTGCTTTTCCCCTGCATTGTGGTTCTGCCCCTTGACACTGGGGCAGGAACGATCGTTGTGTGGACAGAATGACACACTATGACAAAGGTGAAGGCCCAGGCCAACAGTTAGCTCTGAAATGCTCCCACCCTACAGATCACAGGATCCTCATGGGCCCTGCCTGTGCAGCGTAAACCCAAAGGTTTCCCTCAAGCATCTGAAGTCATCACCAAAGCTGGGTCCACAGCACGGCAAGCGAGGGGTGGGAGGTGGATCTGTGAAAAGCGGAATTCATGGGACGCTCAGTACTAGTATCCAAGTGTCCATTCGGTGGCCAGTTATCGCAGGCACTTCATGCTGGCTATCCCCTCTGCCTGCAGTGCTCTGCGGGGCTCACTCCCTCCCCTACTTGGAGTCCTGTCTCACTTGTCCCCTTCTCAGTGGGGTCTACCTTTTATCCCCTACTTTAAATAGCACCCTTCCCGCTTCAGGGCAGACAGTTCCCCTTACCAGCCTCCTAACATGTTACGCTTTACCCACTCATTACACTTGTCGTCTCTCTCTCAGTACCAGAGCACGAGCTCCGTGACGGCAGGGACCTCTGCCTGTGTTCTGACTGATGATAGGTCTAGAAACCAGAATGATCCTAGCATACAGCAGATGCTTAATAAATATTTTCCCTTATGTCTTAGTTTGAAAAACTTTAAACCTACAGAAAAATATAAAGAATATAGTGAACACCCATCACCCTACACCTAAATTCAATAATTATTAATATTTTGTGACATTTGCTTTATCTCTCTCTGTGTGTACTTATGTATTTACACACACACATATATTTCTTTTTGGTAAATGAGTTTAAAACTAAGTAAAGCAAGTATTTCCTAAGAATAAGGGTGTGTAGGGCCCAATTATTGGTTTCCACGTCTCCTCAGCTGCCTTTAACCTACAGCGCAGTCAGCCTCTGAAGGATGAATGAGGGAGGGAACCACACTGGGGTAGAATCCTCCTGGGATCTGCTGGCAGTCAGTGGGGGAGTTGGGGGGTTCTCGCCCTGAACTGTCCCTACACCTCTCTCTTCTACATTGGATTCCCTCAAAAGACCCACACAGGATGTTTCACTGCCCGCCCCCCACAAAGGTCCCCAATTTTCTTGCCAGCCGCTCCGTGGGGGGAGGAAGCAAGGCTGCTCCTGAAGCCCTCACCCCAGGTGAGTTTCCGTTACCCTCCAGAGCGTGCTTTCCTTTCCTGAGGCACAGGGCTTTCTCTACTGCTCTGGGTTCACATCATTAAAAATACAAACGAAGGGCAAATGTGTGGCCTGGTTGGGGAAACCTTGAAGGACCAGCTTGAAACTGCCTGCAGGGCAGGGGACCCTGGTGGTGGGAACAAAGTGCGTTTGGGGTCACCAGCAGGGCTGTGTCCTTGCTAGCCCGCAGAAGGCTGTTTTCTCCATCAGAGCCAGCCATGGCTATTAGGATGCCATTAATGGCATGAGCCGTGGGATGCTCAAAACACTGAAAAACTGTTCTCAAGGAGAGGGCAGCAGGAAGAACCCAAGAGAGACATAAAAAAGGCAATAGGACTTAGAGAGTGCTCTTAGGAGAGAGGAGGGGCAGTGGATGGAATGGAGGGAGGTGGAAGGAGGGGGACCCATGTGAGTAGGCAGGAGAACAAGTGAGCGATGGGAGCAGGGGCCGCAGGGAGTCAGAACCACAGGAGAGTGTGACTCAATGGGAGGCAGACATGCCAGAAGACAGCTGCCCCAGGACCAGCCTGGAGAGGAGAGCAGGAAGGGTTCAAGGAGGTCAGAGAGCAGACTCAGGAAATCAGGAAGTCCACCAGCGCTGGGTCTCAGGGTAAATGGGCAAAGGCAAAGGGGTTTAATTAGAAACCAGCAGGGCCCCCCTCCTTTCTCCTTTGTGAACTCTGGGGCCGTGGTTATGAACCAAGAGGAAACCCAATCCCCTAGCTGCCCCTCACTGGGGCCTCCTTCCGCCTGCTGTTCCTCTCTGCCCTAATTAGTGCTTCGCCACCATCCTGACAATGGACGCTCTCAAATGCTTCCAAGTATGACCATACATTCTGAATCACGTTTACCTAGCAACTCCTTCCACCCTCCTCCCCCCGCTCCCCAGTATCACTGGAGCCTGCAGTTGGCTACAACCTCCACTGTGGATACTGACCATCTAATTTCCTAGTCTCCTAGGGGCTTTAAATCCAACCTCCCTGACCTGCCAGCAGGAGAGATGACCTCACATTTGTCCTGCTTATCACTGGTAATAACCATTAGGGACAATGGCAGGCGCTCACACCTGCTGCCCGCTAGGATGGCAGATCGGGTCTCCACAGGAGGCCAGAGATGCAAATCTCCTTGTCCTTTTCAGCACAGGGTCACTCCCAGGCACTCTCCCACATGGACACCATCAAACCAAGGGATGCTGGGAGAATTAAGCCAAAGAGACAGAGAGAGCGCCCTGCCTCCCCTCCCCCCAGCAAGTTAGCAAACACTGGTCCAGGGGTTTATAAGACGTTGTCAAGCAGCAGTATTCATTAAAAGACATTTTGCTGTAGATCCCCGTGCTGTGGCCCAGGCGTGGGACACAGGACTAAGTGGTGGTGACTGTAATTCTCTGTACAACCAGTTCTTTGTGAGGAGCGATTTTCTGCAGCTTGGGCATTTCTATGGCTGCCTTCGTTGTCCCTGAAACAGTGCCATGAACATCTAGGACAGAACCTGTGGCACTGGGGTCACTGCGGGCAGTGTTCTCCATCCCACATTCCAGGCTCCTGACTACCTTCCTTGACCACCCTGAGGGTCTCTGAATCCCCCAATCTGAAGACCCCATTAGGCTCTTCCTCTAGCGTAAGCCGCTCCCCGTACAGACCCCTGTGCCCACAGGCCCCAGGCAGCCCCAGGCCTGCGTGGCCAGCCCCGCCCTCGCATTCTTTCTGTGTCGAGCCAGCAGCCCAAGCAGCCAGCAGCAAGCCAGGCCCCAGCCCTGCTGTAAAGTATTAACTCATACTGAACACAGTTTGTCTCCGAGGACCCTCTTGGCCTCTTCGTCATCCTGTGCTGACATTTTAATCGTGCTTTTGTGGGAGCTGGCTGGCAGTTTGTCATCAGGAATGGCGCGGCGAGGGGCCAGAGCGGGTTGCTGGCTGTGGCTGCTGCTGAGGGAAGCAGCCCATTCTGACAGACTGAGCAATAATCTGAACTTACTGCGCCGAGCCTGTGGGACACCAGCCGGGCCGCTTTATCTTCTTCATTAAAGTGCGCTCAAAAAAAAAATCCATTTTCCTTTAAAGTCTCAGGAACAGATGGAGTAAAATTAATTGTGCCATTAAGTCCCGATAGACAATACCAGAGTGGTTTTCTTTCAACTGTGCATGTGTGTTACAAAGTGCTCTTCGTAAAAGGCAATTACTGCAACATTTGCCATAAAATAAAGGTTGCTTTAATGGGCAATAAACACAGGCTTCAAATTTTGTATGAAATGGGTCTCCAAAGGGCGCTGTTAGAGGCAGCTCAAAGGCACGACTGACTTTAGTATTTCTGCTCTGGCTCCAGCTCAGCCAGTTCCGAGAACAATGATTCCCCACCCCTGGATATATTCTGATAGAATTATGTCTGTGATGTTCACTCGCTGCATGGGCCTCTCCAGCCAGATTGTTCTGGTCAGCAAACAGCAGGAGAGAAAGAGAGACAGAAAGAGACAGGCAAGTTCATGAGGCTGTCCTGGGGCAGTACCCACTGCCCGCGGAAGGAGCCAGTTAAAGTGACAAGCCTGGTTCATGCAGAATGGAGGACGCAGTTTATTCATCTTCTGTCTCAGAGGTCTGGTGAGGGTTTCTAGTTGATTCCTGGAAGTCAGGCTCAGTGAGAAATCTATATTTATGTATATTTAGCGCCCTTTAGGACAGAGATTTGGCAAACGGGGAAAATAGGCTGTGCTTTACAACTGAGACGAAAATGATGATGAAGGTCTGTCAGCAGATTGATGGCCAGGCGCTGCTGCCGGAGCCCAGCTCTCTGCTCCTCCGAGGACAGTCATACAACACTGTTTAAGTGAGCCCGGAGAGCACGGCAGAACACAAATCTCCGAGAGCCCAAGTGGAGGACGCTGTCTCTTCTGTATCCCTGCCCCTTCCCTTTGCAGACCCCACATATAAATCTTTCCCTTTCATGGATCCAAGCCGCTCAGACCTGGTTGGATAGGGGCAGGACTGCAAAGACCAGAAATTCATTTCACTCCACTATATTTCTACATTTCAGTAATTACAAAGTTAGCATGACATATAAATGATCCATTAATTGAAATATGGACTGCACCAACTCCAATATTTATGGTATAAATCCATATTTCATTAAACCAATCCAATAAGCAAATATATCAAGGAGAACATGGGAGCATTTTTAAGTCTGAGATCAGCAACCAAAAGGACCATTTTCTGTCCAAAATGTAGCCCTGCATCTTTAAAAAAAAAAGGAATTCTTAGCAGATTTGGAATTCAGTGGAACTTGGGAGACAGAGAAGCTGATGGTGGTGAAAATTAACTTCAAGTAAATCCAGGGGCAGCTTGTATGATCAGGGGAACACAGCAGCCCAGGGCGCCGCGCGGGCCACCAGCCGCTAAGAGGCAAGGGGCTCTGGTCTCTGCCCAAACTGCAAGGGGCCGGAAGAGGCCGCACGGTTAGGCTGCTCCAAGGACAGCAGGCCAGGCTTTCAGCTGTGTTTTAGAAGAGGAGCTGGTTTGCACTGAGCTGTCCAGACTGCTGCCTTTGTGTCGGGGGCTTTCTGGCTCACAGTGACAGAGGACTGAGGTCCGTGGAGGCACAGCTAACTTCAGTGCCTCAGGACAAATCTGAACCTGCTGCTGGGACCTCAGCACTTAGCCAAATGCATCCCCTGTTAGCCGTCCCACAGCCACTTCCTTGTGTCCAGCTGTAACGCACACCTGCCTTCCCTCTTGTCTTTCCCCGGGGTCAAGTGAAGACCACCATTTACCCAGCTGCCCAGCTCAGAAATCTGGGGGTGGTCTCCAGCTCTCTTCCTTTTCCTTTGTCCGTGCAATTCATCCTGAAGATCCCACCTCCCGGTCCCCACCTTCTCTGTCCTTGTCTTAGTTCCAACCCCATCATCTCCTCTGGACATGTCAGCACCCTAACTGGCCTCCCTGCTCCAGCCTTGACCTCCTCTAATTTCTTCTCAAGATTACTCACCAAGTGTCTACAATGAGAGTTTTCATACACTTGATTAGGAGATTTTTTTTGGGGGATAACTATTATTAATATATTCTTTCACTCTCAAAGTATCCCAGTTTGGATGACCCATTATAATCCATCCTACTTAAAACTCACAGTACTCTCCTTAATCCCTGTTAATGTCAGGAAAACTCTAAGGTCCCTAATCTTCATCCAGGTTTTATAGGACTCCAAGATCATATAACTGGGGGGCCCTACGTGAGGGAAAGAATACAAAATACAAAATTATTAAAATTTACCTTAAATGTATTTTTGCCATTTTTTAAACAGAGGAACCACAACAATAAAAAAGAACAAAACCAGAGCACATGGCCACATGAAGACACTGCTGGAGCCCCGCAGCTTAAGCTTCAATAGCCTCATGGTGAACCCGCCCCAACAAGGCATATGGGCACGTGGTCTGCGATCTGGCCCTGGCCTAGCTCTCAGGCTCCCTCTTGACATCGCCCCATCCATCCCCCAATGCATCACTTTGCCATACCCCTGCTGTGTACTTTGGCCACAAACCCATGTATAGATAGATCAATGTGCTACTTCCCTCACACCTCCATACCTGTGCTCTTCCAGCAGCCAGACAAGGGACAGGGGGACATGCAGGCAAATGTCTATGCAACTCAGTTCTAAAATCTCCTCCAGGAAGACAGACACTCCAGGCAGCAGTCGGTTCCCTTCCTCTGGAGCTCCCACGACACCCCGACCACCTTTATCTCAGCCTTGATCACACAACGCAGAAATTAACTGTCTTTTCCTCCACTGCGTACATGGTAAATGCTACATACATGTCTAATGAATGAATAAGCAAATCTGAGATCAAAGCATCCCTTTTTCTAGTGCCACGTGGGATGCCTGCTAAGGCTCGACACAGGCTGAACACGCTGCTAGAATAGAACTGGGGAGCGATGGGAACTGGAGACAGTCCTACACCATAAAACCCCAACTCTGTTCTCTCTGAATCAGGGCAGTTACTAAACTAGAGCAAATTATGACTGAATTTTGGCAGGGATGGAATGAAGAGCTGGTACTGATTAATACCGGAAGAACAAGGCCAGCAGTTCTCAACCATGTTTGTGTAGGAAAAGTACCTAAGGTATTAAACAATGTATTTCACCCTGTCTGGGTGGCTCAGTTGGTTCAAGCATTGTCCTGTACATGGAAAGGCTGTGGGTTTGATCCCCAGTCAGGGCACATACACAGGTTGCGGTTCAATCCCCGGTTGGGGCGTGTACAGGAGGCAGCTGATTGATCTTTCTCTCTCACACTGATGGTCCTCTCTCTCTTTCTCTCTCAAATCAATCACCATATCATCATGTGAGGAGTAAAAAATAATAATGAAAACATGTATTTCATTGCCTGGTACCTAGCTCCAGCAATTACTTATTTTCTTTGAAGGCATCTAGTCATTAATAGTTTTAAAAAGCTCTACAGATAATTCTAGAGTTGTGAAACAATGACCTACCAAGCCAATATCAATTAAGAACCACCATTTCAAATATTTTGTTCACATTTGGATATGATCACATTTACCAGCCTGTGTGTAGCCACAACTGCACATGGTCTACCCCTGTCGCTTACTGCTGATGAATGAGCACCTGTTGTTACATGTCTATTACAGATACTTCCCACCACCTATTCCACTGATTCAGTCAGCGGATGCTTTGTGTGGGTTCAATGCCATAGACTCACTGGAAATACACAAAAGTAAGACTTGGCCTTAACGCTCAAGGAGCTTATAATATTTTAGGTCAAATCACAATGACAGCTGATAGCAAAAGAACCTCCACAAGCCTGTAGCCAGTCACTGTCGCCTTGTGAGTGCTGGCGACAGTGAGTGCTTTGTGTAGCGATGTCCCTCCATGGCAGGGCTACAACTGGGAAGTATTCTGTGAATTACAATGTATTGGATTCATGGAGGAAAAGAGCAGCTCCCCGTCAGCAAACAGCTCTAAAGTCAAATTGGATACTCATTCATTCATTCCTTCTATTTGCTGCAATAAATATCTATCAAACACATTACATGAAAAATACAACAGTGGGTTCCAGATATACAGCGGTGCAGAAGATGAAGGTGACCCCTAGTCTGATGGGATACAGTATGAAAGACACTATTCATTATGCCCTCACATCCTCAATTGCCACTATGGTTAATGATGTAAAGGGCAAGTCTAGGTAGGGTCCCAGGTTGCAATAGATGTGTGTAAGTCAAGGACCACAGAGATCTAGGTCCCAAGAATATAAGGGGCAATGTGCCCAACTCTGCCAGTAAACTAACTTGCTGGCTTCAAAGTGGAGTGTCAGGAACAGCCCTGAAAGGAAGCTGGTGTGCTAAGGAGGGCTCAGGCTCATCCTCCCTGCTGGACAAAATTCTCTCTCACTGGCAGAGAAGTAACCTGTAGGGACTTACATGGTACCCTGCGCAGATGGGGCTTAATGAACGTGGTGATGATAATGATGATAATTACTCAAACTCGTTCCTATCTCTGCACCCCAGGGAGGGCAGTGCTGCCTTTTGTCATCTGACTAAGTTTGGGAGGTGACCCCCCTTCCTAAGTTTATTCTGTAACATCTTCCCACGCATGGTGTGGTACTGCTCTGCCTTTACATGACTCAAACCAGCATGTGCTCAGCAGTGTGCTAGATCCTCAGGAGGGCATGGAAGAAAAATGAAATCATCAGGAGGTACCGGGGCCATGCTGACATCGGCACCAGGGCCAGGGGGCTTGCCCAGGGAGCACCTCAGAACAGGCAATATCAAGGGTGAGCACCAGATAATAAAGAGTTTGTATTCATTTGTCTATACTTCACCTCTTTCAGAAAAGAATGTATGATGAGCTAAAATAAAATAAACAGATACAGTCGATAAAGTTAAAGAAGAAAAAGCAAAAAATATAACCATGGGGGCTATAAAGCCAGTATGACCTAGCACTGACTCGAGCCCAGGCATTCCCAGAAGATGGGGCAAAGGGAAAGAGCGGGTCGCACAGTTTGAGCTCCTCAATGGAAGGAAGCCCCCCAGCTCTTCCCCAGAGACAGACACACCTGAGCGTAATGTGATACCTTGCCAGGAGTGGTCCACATCTTCAGTAATGAATGTTTTTCATAGCACATGCAAGTTATCTTCATATTGCTTTTTTAAATTATCAATAAACCCAAGGTATAAGCATTACAGTATGATTTATCAAAGATAATTCAATGGAGGAAGATAAGCTAATGCCCTTCAAGCATGTGCTTTCCTGGTGATCTAACGTGATGAAAGGAGAGAGCGGGTAACTTGGGGTCAGGAGCATGTGATCATCACTTCTCTTCCCTGGTTGCTGGGAAGACTGAGGAGTAGCAGTTGTCTAAGAAACACAGAGGCGCTGTCTGGGCATCTTTGTGAGGGGCTCAAAGACTGATCCTGGGGTACCTGGGATCAGACACTAAGCTAAGAGGCGTGACCAGCTTCTGGCTGGACTGAAGGCTGCCCTCCTCCATGTGGTGACAAGTTACTGGACTGGAGTACCTTCAGAAAGCCAAGATGTCCCTCAAGGAGTGGCTTTGGATCCACTGACCCCTGCCCACGCGATATGCTGAGATTCTAGAGCGCTGCTTTCAACAGACTTTTCTGTGATGATCAAAATGTTCTCTGTGTTGTCCAACACAGTAGCCACTAGTTGTCACATGTGGCTACTGGGGTCTTGAAATATGTGTCACTGAGGAACTGATATTTAGATTTCATTTAATGTTAATTTGTTAGAATTTAAATTTAGATAGCACACACATGGCTAGTGGTTGCTGTATTCAACAGAGCAACACTAAAGAGCCACATGTTGGAACTACGTGAAAGCATCCTTGGCTTGCAAAGCTTTGTAACAAGCATTCCTTGTAACCCATCCAGCTGTCGATGAACCTCAGAGGTGCTTTGAGGGCCTCTCGGCATCGGTCGCAACCCCAAGGTTCCTCCAGCACTTAACTAAGCTGGTCTGCTCAGTGAAACTATTCCATACCAGCCACACAAATTTTGGAGAATGTTTGCCAAACACAACTGTTGAAGTTTGGACAAAGCTGGGGTTGAGCCATCCTGATACTGGACGACTATAAAGGCCAATTGCTTCCCCAAGCCATTCCTAATTTCTGAGTAAGCCCCAGTCATAAAGCACCATCAGGCACACAAGCAGCCACTCTCCTCCTAATTGCAGTGGCAGGAGGGCATGCAGGGAGTTCAGCCGGACGTGGTAATTAACTCCCACCGTAATGGTCTGGAATTAAAGACACCTCTGTTTTCAACACTGGTGATTAAGATCTGACATGTCTGGATATCATTTCGGCTTACCCCTAACTCTTAAAGTGGTAATAAGATAGAACCTTCGCGAGAGTATCAGTGGCTGATGATTTTGGTTAAGTCTGGCCCTTAGCTGACTTCAGTCCACAAAGAAAAAGGCCAGTGAAGGAAGCATGAACGCTGCCAGCAGTTCTGGATCCATTTTTCCCTAAGTCGAAAGAGCACAACCGTTACATAAAATGTTTAGAAACATGAGTTAAGTTTTGTCATAATGCATTAAAGCTGATTTCGGAAAAAAAATTGCAACCATTTTTCTGGTCTTATATAGAATAACAAATATAACTTTGTATTAAAGAACATTCTTGGCCAGAGTGAACAGAGGGATCATGGAATGGAAGCCTGGTGACTTTTGATTCCGAGGAAGTCTGGGAGTTAGCGGGAGAGCGACGTGACTGGGCCTGAGCAGGCACCGCGGGGACGGCGGGCGCCGTGGAAGCTGGCTGAACACCATGCTCTGCTCAGCAAGAACGTGCTGCCTAAAGAACAGCTGGAACATCACCCCAAACAAACGCCGGGTCCAGATGGCAGGCTGGGGTTAGAATTCGGGAGTACGGCCCCTTGAGGGACTAGGGGAAATGGGTCAATGAAAAATTTAAAAAGAACTCGAAGAAAGGGTTTTGTGAGAGACCTCATAAAAATCAAGTTGCCTGCACGTCTCTGCTCCAAGGTTAGCCTGAGGAACTTGGTGGATAAACACATCTTTCTAAAGACTAGGCAACGGTGAGCCTGAGTACCCACTGTGTTATATAACACCTAGTAAATCTGGGAATCAGTTCGCTGTGTCTGCCACGGTTTGTCCTAGGCCTTCTTCCTTAATCTACTTTTGCTCTGTGCCAATTCTGACATAAACATATGGCTCAAAATAATGAGCTAACATTTCTTTGCAGGTCTGGCTTTCTCAATCTAATATCCTACATGTGGACCTGTCCCTAATCCCTCCACTTCCAAAAAACAAATCTTGGAATAAGATGGAAAACACAGTCAGGAAAACTAAGGGGCCTGTGATTTTTGAGGAAGGTAAGGGTTGTACTTTGGGTTAATCCAGAGAGGCCTGGAAATGAGAAGAAAGTCTCTGGAAACAGTTGAACTACAACTGGGCTCAGCATTTGGAAGAGGACTTTAAAATGGTGCGGGCAGCAGGACATCTCCTGCGTGTCACAGTCACCGTGGAGCAGCCGGTCCACTGGGATGGCGGGAAGGAAGAGCGATCTCCCAGCCCTACAGTGAGAGTCAGGGATCCTGGACCTGAGACGCTGGAGGCGGTGACCGCCAGGCATCACAGGGAACGTGTGCTCCCCAGCTCATGGCAGGGGCGGCATTGTGGGCAACA
The DNA here is from genome assembly GCA_004027475.1 of Anoura caudifer. Lineage (NCBI taxonomy): Eukaryota > Metazoa > Chordata > Mammalia > Chiroptera > Phyllostomidae > Anoura > Anoura caudifer. Next base: position 167,066 of record PVKU01000494.1, read on the forward strand.
ACACCCCAAGCCTTCGGTGTGCCTTCACAGCGAAAAGGAAGAAGAGATTCGTGGACAGGAGCTAGCCCCCTGTCTCTGCAAATTCAATAAGCATGAGCATCTGCCCTTTGCTCCATCTTCTTGGCACTGCAGCCGCTCCTCTGCCACCAGGCTTCTGGAATCCTCACCACCATCCACACATTCTGCTCCGTTGCTGGACTGGTCTTCCAGCCAGGCCTCTTTCCCGCAACCTCCCTTTTGACAACCCTTCTCTAGAACTTCCCAGTTTCCCTCCCCACCCTTTTGACCTGTGCCTGAAGGGATGAGGAGCAAAAACCAAAAGACAACAGTGAGGCCATGAAGCAGGGCTAACAAGCAATGTGTAGGGGAGATGGAGCCCAGCTGAGTCCTTCTCCCTTAAGGAAAATTAAAGACAGATGCACTGTCAATTTGCTCCCAGAAGTTCTGCCTGGGGCCCAAATGAAATAAATGAAAAGGGTGGAAAATCCTAATGAAATCTCTAGTCCAAACAGCACAATGACCTGAGGGCACACAGGGTCAAGGTTCATGACAATTCAGGGGAAGCAGTCAGGGCACGGCTGCAGCCCACAAGAGCCCAGGGCCTTGGCCCACTCCCTGCCATGCCTCCCATGGCACACCCACAGCGGCTGAGATCCCACTGCGGGCGGGCTCACAAAGGTGTGCTCCTTGGCGGTGGACTCCTTGAACAGGTGTTTCAGGGGTGAATACATACTGCGTTAAAGGATTTCTCACTTTATAAAAGGACCTGTGAGCCCAGGTTCCTACACCAGTAAGTAAATGGGGCATCATTACATACTTTTCAGCTTCAATTTTAACTAACTCTACACAACGTAAATCTATGGAATACAGGGTTCTGTCTGCCAGAAAATTCCGCCTATGTCCATTTTTCAGGAGTGCATCTCTTCTATAAATGGAGTGGAGAAGAGGATAGAAAGAAGACTGTAAAACAGCCACTGCTGCTACCCTTGGCCCCACAGGCACTCCCAGTCCAGCTAAGAAGTTGAAGGTGAAGTGCACAGGCTCAGCAGGATCCCTGGGAGAGGATGGCAGGGTGCTAAGCACTTCTCAACAGCAGCGCTGTGCAAAGATCCCCTGTCACTGCCTTACACATCTGTCCTTCCCTACAGCCATGCAGCTGGGACCTAACCACCAGGAATTACTGGACCCTGGGGGTGAGTGAGCCCACACTGGCACCAGGAGACTCCTCTCTCAGCAACTGAGCCAGAGAAAGAAGGAAGGGAGAGAGCAATAAAACGGGAGAATTTTTTGAAACGTGGATACATGCAAATTCCCTTTTCTACAGGCTAGAGGTCCAATCATCTGAATGGGCTGCTCCCCCTCACCAACTTCCCTGCTGCCACTGCTCAAATGCTAATTATTCCTTAAGGGTCAAAAGGCAGCCAGGGACAATAACCTCTTAAGAAACAAAATGCCAGGGTTCCACAATATATTTTTCCCCTCTTGGCTGTGTGTGTGTGTGTGTGTGTGTGTGTGTGTGTGTGTGTGTGTGCGTGCCTTGACCGGCACTTCTAATTATTTTAGAGGGAAGAGGGAAGATAGGAAATCAAAAGATGTGGTTCAAAACACAGCTCTCCCTTCCTCCTGCCGGGGTGAGCTTGTCTCCTGTGAGATAATAAGCATGAAGTGGATGGCAGGCTGCATGCACTCCCCAGACAATGGCCAGGGACCAAAAGGAAGCAGCCAGCGCAGGGGAGGCTGGCAGCCTGCTGGCAGCGAAGGGTTAAAGCCTGCTGCATCCTCCGGAGCCTTGTCTGCCTTTCCATAAAGAGCACAAAGCTCAGTGGGGCCGGGAGGAAACTCCCACCGGGTCCCTATTAAAACAGATCAAGTCACACATGTCGATATCCCCATTTCATAGATGCTATAATTTGTCTGACAGGAGTGAATCCTGCTGCTCCAAGTCAGGGCAAGGGAAAAAGAGGTCTGCTCGACGGGGAGGCCCGCTGAGAGCACAGTGGTTTTCTGTGTCTGGCCTTTGTAAGAAAGCCTTAGGTCTACCTGGTCCGCAGTGCTTTGAAAACAGGGTGTGTCCTAAGCAAACACGTACACATGGTGTGTGTGTACATGTACACACACACGGTGTATTGTTCTGATCTAACTGCGAGACGTTTAAAAACGTACAACAAAGCTTTTTCCGATCCCAGTGGAGCCCAGGATCAAACCCAGCTCTCCCTCCAGTAATCCTGATAAATGCAGTGCCCGTGTTCTAACAAAACCCAGAGCTGCTGGTACAGTGCCTTTCTTTCCTTCTTGTTCTTTTGTGTTTGTCTTTTTTTCTTGCTCTCTCCCTCTCCCTGTCTTTCCTTCTCTGTCTCTGCCCCTTGCCAAAGGCATTAAAAAGAGATGAGAACCACTCCACTGAGCGTGGGGGGAGGGGGGCAACTAATCCACTGGCCCTGCTTTGCTGGGGAAGCAGGTTTTGAACAAGGCCCCTGGCACAAACGAGATGAGTTTAGTGATCACAGTTTAATTCTTAATAGGGCACAGCGTGCTCTGCGAATATGAAATATACAATATGGGGGAAATGGTGTCCTTTTTGGAACTGGTTTTTCCTCCTGGTTAATGAGGGTCAGGGGAAAATGAAGGCGCAAACTGAGATGCTAAGTGCAACCCGTGAGGCAACCCCTCCAGGGAGATGCTGCTGGAAAGGGGCCAGGGCCACCTTTGCTATCCCTCAGGGCAGCTGGGTCACGGAAGGTTGAGAGGATGTTAGGAGCTGAGAGGGTCCCCTGAGACTTGCCCCGCCTCCCCACAGAGGGAAGGTGACTTGCCCAAAGAGGCAGCAAAAGCCCAGGGCCACCTCCTGGCTTCTCAAGAGAGGTCTCCTGGGCCCAGCTTGTCACCACTGGACTAGTGAAACACTTCATTCTCTCAACCAGTAGGGATGTAAGTGCAACTGGTGAATGAGCATGTTGGTGGGTGTTAGAAGGCAGGTCTAAGAGGGAAGAAAGGAGGCAAACTCATTTGTCTCAGAGCTTCCATTGAAGGCTCTTCTCAGACCTCAGGTGGAGTTATTTCTGCTTAGATTTGTTTCCCCAATTTCCAAATTCCAGTGTTATAGGGAATACATTTTCTGGAGGTCTGAAGCAGACAGACAATGATTTTGAATGGAGATATTGGACAAAAGTAGCTGCTTATACTTTAAAGAATCCTTTCTGTTATGTGTCATGGTTACGTTTCCTTTGGAGGGGTTATAGAGACAGAAGAAAACTAAGAAGAAGATATAAATTTCAGCGACAGTAAACTTCACAAAACTATAATGCCCAAACTGGGCTGGTAAGCCACAGGTGAATAATTTAAGTCTCCCTATTCTCCCCTCCCCCTCTATCCCATTCACTGAGTTTCTTAGGAATCCCCCTGCCATAAAATTTCTTTTATTCCATCCGAGAATAAGTCCAGTAGAGGCTTAGACCCCACTAACCCTTGCATCCCACTGCAGCACCCGCAGGATGACTGGCCGTCTGGTCCCAACCATTTCCTTAACCAACAGGGGCAGGCAGCCCCCTGAGTCCGTGTCTGACCCTCCCAGCACCTCCCTCACTTCCCTGGTAGGGGCTAAATGCTCATTCTCCCATCCTCCTTGCTGTTCCAGCCAGCAAGAAGCAGAAGTTGGTAGGGATGCTAGTATTTTTTCAGATGAAAAAGGTTAACAAGGATGCTTCCCTGAGTGCAGACATGATGCTAGGAGTTGCAAGAGCCATAGTGTGGCCCTGAGGAAGAATGAGAAAGTATCAAACATGTTGGTATTTACTGCTGAACCACTGAACCGATGACAAAGGTTACCTATCCGACTTTCTCACAATCATGTGCAAAAACCAATCTTTAATTATTTCAGATGCTGCTAAGCAAGCTCTCTATTACTTGCATCTGAAAGCATTCCTAAATGATACAAATTCCAAGACTACTGACTGTATCCACTTTTCTGCCCTTTACCTCTGGTCTCTAAGCAAATAAAAATTCTTTTCTTCTCTTAACCCTGTCCCTTAAGATTTCCTCTGGGACCTCATTCCATCAATAATCCCACATTCCCGCTCCAGTAATTCCCACTGCTCGTGCTCAAGTTTCTCCAATCTTAAAAAATTTCACTTTACACCCTATTTGAGGACAACATCTTTTGCTTTGCAAAGCTTGTTTACTTACTCTGAAGACAGGCAGTTTTAAGCTTGACCACTCGCCCCAGCACTTTTTCATGTGGCAGCTGTGCACTGAGCACACGGCCTGGGTGGGGCACCGTGCCAGACACTGGGGACTCAGTGGCGTGCAAAAAAAGGTGCAACTTTCCCTTGTGGAGCTGCAGTCCACAACAGGGCATAGGATGCACCTGAATGGCCATGCCCACCCTATCAGCTATGAGAGTCACATGGTACCTTGGGACAAGAGTGTGGTATTTAGACAAAACCTGGGCCCTCCACGTAGCAGCTTAGCGATCGATGCTGAGATGACTCTGAGCCCAGTGTCCTCCCCTGCCAAATGGGATTGAAGCCCACACATCCCTCCCTGCACTGTCCCCAGGACAACACCATACCAGTCACGAGAACTCAGTGCAGTGCCTAGCACCAAGAACGTGCCTGCGAATGGTCACTACTGTTGTTTGCATCAATTCTCAGCGGACTCAGATGAATGGAACAGGGGAGATGTGAAGAAGATGTATAGAAGGCACCTCATTCAGGTCTTTGTCTTTTCCTTTCTGGAGAAATCCCTCCATTAAATACCTTCTGGTAAAATACAACTTTCTAACAGAACACACTGCTTTTGCCTTCTCCCAGTTTCATATCAGGACAACTGTCTAGCTGGTAAAAATGGCCCAGGTGACTCTCACCTGTGCCAGCTGGGGCCAGACATGTCAGCTTCTGGGTGGATCCCAAGCAGACTAAAAGTTTTTCACATGTTCCTCCTAAAATACACCACAAACCTCATAGAGCATATTTTTTGTAGGCTAGTCGGGAAAATCCTAAACCTTAGAGTCCTATAAAATTTATATCAACTGAGGAAAGTCCTGACTCTTCGTGAACGGTAGTGAGCAGGGCCTCGGGGCTCCCAGGCTCCGGCTGCCTTGCTGCAGGATTCTTGTTCAAGTGGGGAATTCTGACCTCAGCAATGAGTGTGCAGGGAAGGTCTGCAGAAAGCCCATCCAGTCTGGGATCCTAGGAGGTTTCAGCTTGTGTTAGCTTTCCCTTTCAGGCTTTTTCTAACATGTACACACACATCCGAGATTCCCAGTGTCCCCTAACCCCACCCTTCTCATCCCTGCCACCCACTACCCACCCCATCACCCAAGACACATGTTCAAACTCCTTTCCAAACAAGGAATTTTGTGTGTGTGTCACTGACCTAGATAGAGCCTGGAAAAAATAGAAAGATCGCGGGGCGGGGGGGGATCGGTCTCAGATGAACCCCAGTGTACACAGTCAGCCAGCAGTGCCTCAGCCAGCGCTCGTGTTTTTTTTCTTTCTAGAGAGCCCCAGGGGCCGCCTGGAAAGGCCCCGGCCGCTGAGCTGCAGTGACTAAGCTGTGAGTTCAGCCAGTGTCCAGTCTGGAAGGCAGTGCACAGGGCACGTGATCGGAGCTGGGCGGCCCGGGGTGCTGGTGCAGGATGGCCCCGCAGCCGGCTCGCCTCTGGGCCCCTGCCAAGCTGCCGACCTGCCAGGGGAAGCCAATGTGCTCAGCTCGAGAGTGCCAGCTGGCTGGGCTTTCTCCCCAGGGGGTAGGCTGTAAGCACAGATTACCAGTGACTTTGTTCAGTTCTGCCTCTGCGCTCCCGGGGGAGAGTAACATCACAGCCCAGCAGCAGTACTAATAGGCCCTGATGCGGCAGGCCCAGGCTCAGGGGGCAGCCCGTGGGGGGGTGCGGCAGGAAGGAGGGCAAAGGCCACACCTTCGAGCCAAAACCGGCTTAAAACCTGAACCTGACAAGGAAGCTGTCTCTGCAGCATACTCTAGCCCCTGCCTTTTGGCATGAAGGAATAATTTCATCACTTCCCTGCTCTTTGATGTCCACACCAAAAAGCAACCCCCACTTATCCCCACAGTGGGAGCCCCTAGAGTCCAGCAAATTACAGAAGGGAAACTAAAACTTTCCTTTGCTTCATTTCAAGGGCCTATGACTGTGGCGTCACATGAACTGCCACAGCCAAGGAGTTGTCATGGAGACGGTGGAGGTGGCATAACTGATGTTGGTCTCCACTTTCATAAAAAAGAAAAAAGTAATTTAAATTTTTATGTATAAGACCAGTTCATTAGACTGAGAAATTAAATTGATAATTTCTTATTTTTTTCTCCCAGAGGGATTTCCGAGGAGGGCTATAGACCTACTTCTGTAAAAGTTTGCTGGGATTTAGCCTGTAAAACACCCATTGGCCCGGGAGGGTGGGAAGGCCTGTCCAGCCTGTCTCATCTCTGACCTCAAACTGGTTCATTTCAAGAATCCCTGGTGGCTCCTTCCCTGGCTTCGCTTCCCTGCCCCCATATTCAGCCGCCCCCACCCTCCTCACTGTAGGTGGGGTGGAGCTCATTTACAGCTGAGGTGACAAGCCTTGGAGGAGTGTTTGTCACTTACAGGCACCATAGGACACTAACCTAAACCAGTGTGTACATGGGTATAAATGCGTGCTTGCGGAATCACAGGCAGGTGCCCAACGAAGCCCGATTCTACCACAACGGTGATTAACTGGTCGCACAGCCCCGACTGGAGCGCCCGAGATGCCAGAGAGACCACGCTCAGATCTGTCTCTCTTCTTGTGTGTATGGATCTTGGCTTTGTTCCCTTCCTTCCCCTTCCCCTTCTGTCTGGGGGCCTCCTTGTGATTGACATCCAGGCACCTACCTCCTCGGGGCTCAGCAGAGTGTCCCCTCCCTGCTGTCCCCCTCCTCTTCATCTCTGGGGTTAACACTGTCACAATGGGACTTACGGAGGCCAGCCACCCTCGGCAACCCTCCCCTGGGCCCGCCTCTGAAGTCTCAGCCTGGGAGGAGGGAGACTTAATGAGTTCTCACCAGGGTCAACCCTGTACAAAACACACCTAACACAATACCCTCCTCATCTCCTTTCATAATATGTAGGCAAGCTGTCATCAGAATCTACTGTGACACTCCCGAAAATCTAATATTACTTGCAAAAGAGCATTCTATATTCTCTGTGGAAATGTCTCCGACAGCCTTGATTTCAGTGGTTCAATCAGGAAAGAAATGATTCACTTTTAAGGCAAAAAAAAATAGATATACACACATATACATACATACATACATACATACATATATATGTGTACGGATGCCTCTCCAACCTCTTTTCCTCTTGCTATTCTGGGGCTTGTCTTTAATGAGCAGCTCCAAATGACAGCTTTAATCACTGCCTCTGGCCACTGAAAGAGGCCGCTAATGATAGGAAAGAACATAGGGCCATTTGCATCAATCAGCTCCAGTCTAAATCACTTTTTATGATAATGCACCCAAGCGAAGAAGAAAGTCTCTGATGTCGCCTGCATGATGATGTACCACTGTGCTGTCTCCCCAGCTCAGACCTCCACATAAATCTCTTAAAGAGGCATGCACCCACCCTGGACTGCCCAGCAGTGCCCTCATTTTCTACACCATTAATGATCCACCACCAGGACAGAGTCACTAGGGGCTAAGCAATCTATTCCTTTAGTTCTCCGTCTTGGAGATATACCTTCTATTAAATGAATACATTTTTTTTTTTAAAAAAAGGTATGGGAGGAGAATAAATCCTGACCTGCTCTGAAGAGACTTGCTTATGACACCATTCACTGTGCCTGTTTTTTCTAACCTTTCAAACAAAAATAAAGGTAGCTACATTGCCACACCTGGTATTTGCTAGTCCTCAAAATGGAAGGCCATGTTGTATGAGGATGAGGACAACGGACACAGATCTCTGAGGTCTGGGTTCCAGCCTTGCTGCCCTAGGACCATGTGACCTTGGCAAGATCTATTTGATACCCTGGGCGTTAAGTTTCCCTAACTTAAAGGGCAACACTAGATCACCTCCAAAATTTACATCCAGTAGTGAAACGCTCTGACTCTAAGACTGTTAGAAAGGCGATTTCTACATCTAGGAGCCCACTCTTCTGGGGGAAAGGCTGACCATTCCCCTTCCTGGACCGGGAGTCTGAGCAAGCATGGCTCCAGATGTTGGTATGCAGCAAGCAGCTCTCTCTGCAGGGCTCCCTATACCATGAAGTCTGGAGATGCCTTCCTATATTCCGCATCAACTAAAAAGTGATTATTAACAGCACAGTCACTTCTGAGGCTGAGACAATTCAAACACAGGAAGTTTCTGTGTATGTACTCTGTGTAGGTTCAGAAGCCTATGGTGCTTCTTCCATTTCCCCCAAGCTACAAAGGTCTATTAGCAGCTAATAACCTGGGGCCATCTGTCCTCTTGGTACAGTCAGGGGCAGACATTTTCTGCTACTTTAAGTGTAACAACTGATATCAAAATATACATATTTATTTATATATATACAAACTCTCAAGTTTCCAATTTATTGTCTGTATACGTGGAGAAATGCAGAAAGAAAGCCATTTGTCGGTCTCCCTTTGTAGAAAATACTACTGCTCTAACGGATGTGACTCTCAGTACATCGCAGAAGTCTGGCTTGGCCTGGCTGTCCCAATGACAGACCAATTAGTAATTACTTTATTTTATTATGCACAAGGCCGTGAGTGGCATTTTGGTAAAGGTAGTCAGAGCCCATTCTGGCAAGTGAGTGTGAGATTTTTACGCCTGTGTGCCTCTGGTACCTGCCTCAGTCCGCAGTGAGGTGCGGGTGGGCGACCAGTGTGACTGTGTGATGGCAACAAAGAGACCTGATGTTAGGAACGACTTCCAAACGTTGGAAACCCAGGAAAGGGAACGATGGCTCCTTTCCGGGCCACTTCCCCGCGGGGCCAGTCAGGGGTAAGTTTGGTGGCAGGCGACAGACAGCCTGAAGTAAAAGTTGCTTGAACAAGAGTTCTCTCAAAGTCACAAGGCAGGCTGCCTAGGCCTGGTGTGGCACTCTATCATGTCAGGGACATGGGATCTTTGTAGACACAATGTTGTTTCTGCCTTTACCGCCTTCCATTCCCAAAGTCTTGTCATGGTCCAGGACATGTCCACATCCTAGATGGGCGAGGCCCTGGCCCTTTAAGGGTACGCTCTGTGAGTAGCACACATTTTCATTAGACCCATTAGCTAAAACTTAGTTCTCTAACAGCACCTTGCTGCAAGGGAGGCTATGAAATATAGTCTTTATTCTTAGCTGGGACATTTGCAAGATACCAGGAAACTAATTATCCTCACTAGGACCCACAGCGGAGGCCCCCAACAGCACAAAGAGCCCAAGATGTGGGGCAGAGTTAGGGGCGCTTCTTCCTTTCGTTGGGGCATCTGCGTCTGGGGATGCTTCTCGACAACTTTCAGCTTTTCTGAGGGCGTCCCTTTGAGAAAGTTATTCAAAAAGAAACAAGAAAATGGGTCAGAGAATCATTTGGACACCATGGGAAGCAGCATTTTGAAGCCTCCCAGACGAAACAACAGGACACTAGATTTCGTCTGTCAGAATGTCAAAGAATAGCTAACAAAAGAGAGCGTGCTCAGAGCTGGCAAGGGCTCCGTGAGGCAGGTGTCCTCGTATGCTGTGCTGGGGCTGCCAGTGGCTTTACTCACGCCCTCACAGAAAGTCATGTTAAGTAACTGTTTGTAAAAATAAAGGTCTCTAATTTCTTAGTATATAACACAGTGACCACTGGTATTCCACACGTGGAATTCCTTCCTGGACATGATTAACTTTTAACTGTAAGTGAGTGCAGATAGCAGCAGGCCTCCTACAGATTTACTGCCACCATGCGCAAGCAGCTTTCCTTTAGACAGCTCCATTTTTTCCTAAATCTAAGTATCTGGTAGAGGAATTAATACATTTTTAAAAAGAGCAATCATCTACATCTTCACACCATCAAGTTCACCTCCATCTCCTGGCACAGCAGCTCGTGAGCCACTGCACTGCTGCGCCCCTGGGCTGCAGCGCAGGCCCAGGAGAGACGGCTGGGCGCTGCACACCAAGGAAGTCTGGTAATCGTGCTCAACGTTCCCCAGCGTTCGCCATCTCTAGCGTTTAATCTCCCAAAGTTCCCCACACTCTTGCATTCATATCATCTCTGTCTGGAGTTGGCTCACATCTTGTCTAGACTTGGCTTTTCTGAATACCTGGCCCCTGAGTGTTCCATATCTTCTATATTGTACACCTGCGTTAGTTTAGTTTTCTCCGTGGGTTTTCTGTCAATGGTTCTACCCAAAGGCTTCAACTGATCATACGTTCCAACATAGAGATATACCTATTTTAAAGACTAGAGCATTCCCGTCCGTTTGTCAGTATTGAAGGGTTGATGACTACACTCCACAGTCTTCTTTCACGTGGCGAGCTCCTCGCAGCCGCTCAGGGAACCCTAGCCCCAGTGACCCCTCTCTGCCTCCCAGCACATCCTTGCTTTCAGAGGGAGGCCAACTGCAGACAGACCCCTGGCCCTACCCAAGAACGACAACTGCGTATGTGTAATTATTTATGAATTACGAGTGGCTCAACAAAGACTATTAAAATAATAAAAGTTTTTTGAAAAGCTTATGTATATTGTGCTACCTGACATGAGCCTCGTGAGGCTGTCTGTGTGCTTCACTGCTCTTTCAGTTCCCAACTTTGCCTGCACGTGGAAGGTGCTCAGTAAATGTTTGTTGCCTGATTGTACGAGTGAAGCTTGAAAACCAAGAACCAAGTATGTCACAAACATAATTATTTATAGGTTGCAAAAATAATTTTTCTTTTAAGAATCATAGATGACTGGAGTGGCAGGGACTCTCTCAAATACTAAATCGAGTTAATCCCACAGGCTGCAGGTAGAGCCCTTCACAGTTATCAGATCTGCATGGACTGACTTTTAGAGATCTGGAGTGGTATCTTCACCTCTTAGGGTCATCTCATCCAGTGCCCAGTAAGCTTGTAGGGCAAGGCTGACCTCAGACAAACTCTAATTTTCCACTATTTACTAGAAATGTTCCAGATGTGTTTACATAAGAGGAAGGAAGGAAGGAAGGAAGGAAGGCAGGCAGGCACGCACAACTCACAGTGCAGAGCGCAAGGAGTGTCTGGAAGTGAACGCGGCCGATGGCAGTGACAGCATCGTCAGACATCTTTTCCATGTAAGGCACCTAGTCCAGCACCGCCTGAATTGCTCAGCCCGTGAACACGGACTCCACACTATTTCAGTTCTCAGGTCATTGTTACTTCCATTTCTCTCATTGAGCGATAGGTGGTTAGCCAAAGCTGAAAACCAAGAACAGGCAATGACTTCCCAGTGTTTCCAGGGGATATAAAGTTGAGCACAGGGCAAGGGCAAATGCTGCTTTATGCCATTTCAAAGTGGTTATGTCACTGTCTGTAAGTTTAGCCTTAGTGGAAAAGAGGAAAATGTTATGCTAACTTCTTCAGATGCTTTGAAAATGAAGACTCATAGAGCAGGAGGAGCCCTTGGAAGACCTCATCTGGGCCATTGGCCCACTCAGCAGAACTACCCTAAAACATCACCAGAAGGAAAGATTGCACGTATACAAAGTGGAACCCCCTCAGCACCCTAGTCATTAGTCCACACCTGGTGGCACTGGCACCTGGCTCTCGTTCCCCTCACCAGCTTAGGGTAGACAGGGAAATGGACTGAGCAATACTTACAAAAGTTTTTATTCTGTGCATGTATGAAACGGTAAGGGAGCCCTGGCCAGGTGGCTTAGTTGGTTGCAGCATCGTCCCGTGTACCAAAAGGTTGGGGGTTCAATTCCTAGTCAGGACACATACCTAGATTGCAGGTTTGATCCCTGGTCGGGGTATATATGGGAGGCAACCAATCAATGTTTGTTTCCCTCCCATATGGATGTTACTCTCTCTCTCTCCCCCGCTTCCTCTCTCTCTAAAATCAATGAATATATCTTTAGCGAGGATTAAAGAGTAAATAAAATAAAATAAAATGACCATCAAAAGCAACAAAATTGCCCCAAAAGGTTCAGTCATCCCTTTTTCAGCCAATTATTACCAACAGCCTTGGTGAGTCCTACAAAACACACCTTGCCGCATCTTACAGTAAGTTCCTATTGTGTGCCAGGCACGCTTTAAACCACTGTGCTAGGCAGGCCCAGATTCAAAGCCGGCCAGAAGAGCCTCGCTGAGCTTTGGTGCCATCACACAGGCACGCCTCGTTTTATCGTGCTCGTTCCACTGCACTTTGCAGATCCTCTGTTTTCCTCAGCATCGAGGCAGAATCCTTTACTCGCAAAAAGATTATGACTCACTGAAGGCTTAATGAGGGTTAGCATTTTCTAGCACTGAAGTATATTTTAATTAAGGTATGTATATCGCTTCTTAAGACATAATGCTACTGCACACTTAACAGACTACAGTATAATGTAAACATAACTTTTATATGTACCGGGAAACCAAAAAATTTGTGCGACTTGCCATGCAGTGATACCATCTTATACCGGTGGCCTGGAACCGAGCCTGCTCCGTCTCTGAGGTACGCGGGTATGCATGCCTGCCTCACAGGGTTTCTGTAGGAGAAGGTACTAAAGCGCTAAAGCACCTGCTTACTAGTCCTCGGTAGAAATTTGTTATTATTATCTCTGCTTCAAAGACACTGGGGGAGACTGGGTGTCATTAAAGGCATATTTCTCCATTAGGAATACAAAGCAGCCGTTTAAACTATTGGCAAAAGCATCTCCCTAACAATACGGTGTTTTCTCTCTTGCTCATGCTCTCTGTCTTTCATTGGCAGGAGAACTAGCATTTGCAGCCCTCCTATAAAACCAGGGCCTTGTAAGTGTGTTATCTGGGAGGTACAGGGAGAGACCGTTAAACACACAGGACCACAGCAGTTTCCTGTCCCTGAAGCACCTGCCCTTACACCACGGACTGGGCATCTCTAAGTCTGGGATTAGGGCAGCAGGGCGCAGGACGCGAGGGCACAGCGCAGGGCCGAAGCCCTGAACCCGAGATGCTGCGAAGCCTTCACCGGGGCCACGCTCTAGAGGAATCACTTCCTCTGGTGCTCATGCCTCTGCTCAGCCTCTTAGAAGGTGTGGCACCATCCAGATTTAATCAGTCGTCAACCAAAGGTGACTGGGTGTGTGGCACAAAGACACCGGGAAGACTGTAGGTAAACTTTTCATTACAAAACTCTTACCCCACCCACCCCAGAATATTGAGAAACTTGCAGATCTCCTCTGTCCTGCCTACTTGGCATTAAAAAAGAAGGAAAGAAAATTAGGTAATGGGATAAAATGTCACTTTGCCCATCCTTCCACCTCCAATCTGTGTCTGTGATTCCAACGAGCTTTCATGTCCCATTCTTCAAAATCAAAACCAACAAAAAAGGGAAGTATGTGGAAATGTTCCATACAGCTATAACTCGCTTTAAAGAAATAAGTAGGTAAAATTCCTGATTGACAGAAGAAATGAATGGTTACAGGCAGAATAATTTGTTTCGCAACAGTGTTTTGTTTTTCAGAGGATTTGGTTTTTCTGAGCGTACACCCCAAGTGAATTTAAATGAGGGCTCAAACAACTCCAACCTCACAACACATGCTTGTCAGAACACGCCCTTATCTTAGACAAAGCACAGCTGGGAGAGCTCGGCTGGGGACAGACGAACGACAGCCACGGTCCCGTGTGCGGGCTATTCAGGGGCACACGTTCTGACCCACTCTGGAATTCTGCAGTGCCAGTTTCTTGCATTGTTTCTGTTCAACAAACAGTGACTCAAATACTGTAGTTATCACCCAGCCCACCAAAGGGCCCCTGGAAAACACTCAGGAAATACCCTACGGCCTCCACCTCTCTGCATACCGCTGAAACGCTTCCCTGCAACGATGCCGAGGGTGACCTCATAGCGGTGGGAATACAGTCCGCAGTGGGACACACGCTGCGCCAACCCCAGGCACACCCGAGCACGCAGCGTCATGGGGCCTTGCATCTCCTCGGAGAGGATCCACTAATAGACCGAGAACCAAAACATCCCCTGACTACTCCTCAGCAACCCGTAAAGTAAAACTCCCAGATAAGGACATTGGGCCAGGTGTTGATGGACCAGGGGTCAAGTCCTGGTCATGTCGCCACCCAGTCTTTGATACTCTCCCAGTCACATCCTGGAGCCTGAGTCTCCTCCCCTGAGAGGTTGGGAGGGCACTTGGGTAAGTTCCACGGCACAAGTATAAGGCAGCTGGTCTTGTCCTTACAGATGCTGAGTCCCTGGGGGTGAGAGTATGACAAAGGCATTGCTTTAAACACCTCTGTTCTGAAATTCTGCTGGTCCAGTATCTCATATTCAAGGTGTCCTGCAACAGTAAGGAGAAGCTGATTGGGAGCCTTATAGTCTTAGGGACCTTGAGAGAGGCACTGGCCCCAGGAGGTTGAGAGACCCAGCACCATGGCACTGTGAGACCTGCTAATAGGGAATTAGAAACTATTTTAGGTTTAGGACACTGCAAACTTTTTCTCACCTGTGAGACAATCACACTATTTGAGCACTTACACAAGGAGTATTGTAACCAAACTTTAAAGCCACTGATAAATGGGGTGACAAGTAGTCTTTTTTTTCCAGAAGAAACAAATGAATCTCTTCACCTTTCGGAGACCGGTAGGGGGCAGAATTTGGAAATAAATCCTGGGATTCTGAGGTTCTCCTCCTAGAGGTGAGTAACCCATAGCACAGGAGTGCTGTGTGGAAGGCCCACCAGGGGCTTCCCGCCCTCCCTTCTCTCCTTTTTCCTTGCCCCTCAACCCTTCCAGTCTTCCCAGCAGTCTCTAGCCTCCACAAAACACCTTCTAAATCCCTAACTCAAACTCTGTCCCAGCAACACACATGATGTCTTTCTGCAACATAATTGCAACAGGCTGTGGGTCTCTTGCGGTGAGCCCTGACAGTGGACTCTTGGTTCTCTCTTTTACTGTCCCACATCTAATTAGAACTTTCCAGTGGTTAAAGGATACATCCTGGACTTTCTTTTATAAACCCTAAAGCCACTGCACAGGACTAGACACATAGCAGACATCTTGAGGGCTTCCTTAAGGAGTAAAAGGCTGCCCTACAGAGGACCTGAACAGTCATTTCTCCAAAGTGGAGACACGAGTGGCCAATGAGAACGCAAGCAGGTGCTCAACATCAGGAGTCATTAGGGAAATGCAAATCAGAACCACAAGGAGATACCACTTCACACCCATGAGGTTGCATGTACTGAAATGATGGGTAATAACCAATGTTGCAGAGGCTGTAGGGAAACTGGAACTCTGACACATTGTTGGTAGAAATGTAAGATGATGTGGCTGCTTTGGAAAACAGTCTGGAAATTCCTAAAACAGCTACACATAGAATTACCACAAAAACCCAGCAATTCTACTCCCATGAGGATTGGGGGGAAAATGTCACACAAAAACTTACACAGGAATGTTCATTGTAGCATTATTCACAAGAGTCAGAAGGTAGAAACACCTCAAATGTTCATCAACTGATAGATGCAACCAATAGAGAAAATGTGGTATGTCCATTCAGCGGGACATTATTTATTTATTAAAAAAGATGAAGTAGTGATACATGCTACAACCTCGAATGGATGACCCTTGAAGACCTACTCAGTGTTAGAAAAGAAACACAAAATGTCCTATATGGTATGGACCCATTTCTATGGGTGTCCTGTAGAGGCAAATCCATAGTGAGAAAAGTTAGCGGTTGCTGGAGCTGGGAGGAGGCTGTAAAGAGGACTAATAATGGATACGGTGAAGAAATGCAATGAAAGTGTTCTGCGATCAGTGATAAAAATGTTCTGGAATTAGTGGGGATGGTGGCACAACCTTGCGAATATACTAAAAATGTCTGACTTGTGTGGCTCATACCTCAATGATACTGCCATTAAAACAAAACAAGCAAGAAGGCTGTCCTGGAGCCGTGGCTCTCAGACCGGAACTCTCCCCGGGAGAACTCACTTAAACCTAACTTGCTGGGCACCACCCCTACTGCGTTTGATGCAGCAGACCTGGGGTGGGTCTCAGGATGTGCTTCTCCGCCAAGCCCCCTGTGCGGAAGGCTCTGCTGTTCTAGAGCCATGCTTTGAGAAACCACGGCCTAGAAAAGTGCCTTTCCCAACTCGAGTGTGGGTGGCGGGCACTGTCTGGTGAAGGACTGGTTGCCCAGCTCTAGGAGTACTGTTAGCAGGACGCAGAAAGGCCTGGACATTGCTGTTCAACATGGGACAACTCTGAAGGCCAATCTAATTCCGAAGGTCCTCACTGGTTAGGGCAGCCAGTCCCTGGGCCTGTATCACTTCTCTCTCTACCTACTGTCCTCCTCCCCGAGACAGGTGCTGACCCTAAGGGCATTCCTGAATCAGTATTCTGCTTGCTGAACTCTATTGCAGAATCTGTACCACAGGAGAACCCAACCGGCAGCAATGCAAACAGATCATCTGAGGATGTTGTTAAAATACCAATTTTGATTTAAAACAAAATCAGGGGACAGATCTGAGGCCCAGCATTTCCAATAAGCTCCTTAGGCGATGCTGATACTGCTGACCCACGGCCCACACTTTGAGCAGCAAGGGCCTCCGTGACCTTGACATACTCTTCTGAGCCCTTGAGGGAAGATTTCCATGAGCCATCATGCTGAGTGTAAATAGAGGTGGGTATCGCATTTCACACAAAAAGGCACCGGCATCGCCCTGTCCTTGAGGTCCAGGCCAAAGAACACTGGGTTACAGGTGAGTGTATTTCGACAAGGCCTTTCAGGTATTTCCAGTAGCTAACCCCCTGGACAGGGGCCAAAACCAACTTGAGTGTTACTTTCTTCTATGTTTCATTGCTACAGTGTGGCTTTAGGGCATCACTTGGGCAGAAGTGAGTAATCCGCATTGTGCAACCGGCAGACAAGTTCTGACTGATACCCACCACACCACCTTTGCAGGGAACCCAAGGCTGAGTGGGAAGGAAGAAGACAAAAGGCAGTGACTGCTACCTTTTCCAGTGCTTTGCCCTCAAACTGACAGTGTATTCTAAGAGTTAATAAGCCGGTTTTGATTCCTATTTCCCAGCTGGGTCATCGGGAATCTGTTTTTTGACCCGAAGCTATTCCTAATTTGCCGGGAACCCCATAATCTGCCTCTTAGTTTTTCTACCTGTTCAGGCCTATTTTAGGTAAATGTGTGGGTATCAGACCCCTAGCATATTATTACAAGAAGAAAGGGAATTTGGAACCAAGTCTTAAAGATGTTATCAAAGAAGGCGACTTTCATGCCATTTCACCAAACACCCAGTGGTCTGAAGGAGCGTTGTAGGGAGGCTACCGCAGGGCAGGTTTCTGAGGGGATGGCCATCCTTGACCCTGGTCCTTTACATTGCCTCGCTCTTGGAATGGTGAACAGGCAGGTGCACGAAGATCAAGGAATGCTTGGGGGGAGAGGGACAAGCTGTGATGTTTCAGAATTAAGTCTTACAAAAAGGTATGAAACTTTGCAATATGTCACCCTTGACTGTTACAAGTTTCAAATTTCCACCACGGCACATGTTCAAGAATCTGACTGTTGTATAATTTCATGAAAAGTAAAAGGAGTCTGCTGTAATTTTGGCAGAACACATAATAAGCAGCAGTAAGCCAGTAAATTGAGCCTGGGTTAAGAATCCAGCTCTGAGAGGACAGACAGTGTAGGTGTGTGCCAACGGTTCTGTTAGATTTTCATGACAGTGATGAGAAAACAGGGCTGGGGGACACAGGAAAATCTGGAGTCCTTCAACTCAAGTCCTTAAAACTTTGGACAGTAACATCGGTATGACCTCAAGTCAGCTCCCTTGCACCTGCAAAGCACCTGGAAGGGCTGAGGCTGAGAGCCACACATACAGCAAATCACCTTCCCTACCGGCTTTCTCTGACTGACAGTGGGGATCCATGAATAGTTTCCAAAGTGCTTTGCAAACTTTAAAGCCTGCTGAGTATTGGAGATGCACTGCTCCATCCCTGCCACTTGCTGTCTCTCCTGGAGTGACATGCAGCTGTAATGGTGCTCCCAGAGCTCCCTTCGAGATACGGTGTTCTTTAGAGATGAGCGTCCCAGCTCAGCTGGTGAAAAGTCTAGGCCTTGTGTGAGCAAGAAGAAGTCAAGGTACAAATAAATATTGTTATTTGAAGTGCTGATTATTTACCGGTATGCTTGAAACCTAGTGATTTCCACAATTGCTGGAGCTTCTTAAAGAAATAAACACACAAATCCCAATGTAGGTTTAAAAGGATTCCCAGGAACTTACAGCGAAAATACAAGAAAATTATCCTCTGAGAAGGGATTTCTCTCCAGTTTCATGCTTTCCACAAAGGGAACGATTTCATGAGAACATAATGGTACAGGAAACGATGCACCACCAAGAGGAAAACAGCACCTTGATAATTACAGATGGCTTCTCACACCAGCTCCACACCTAGACTCCAGCTCTGCTTGGAGAGCCGTGACTTCGGTGCAGCTCCCCCAGGCCCTTCCGCCATCAACATTGACAGCTTAACAGCTCAATCAGGAGATTTTTGATACAGAATTCCCAGAAAGCAAAACACTCACCAATGACCCACTCGTTTCGTTCTTGGGGAGTGAGGAAAGCAGTTACAGAAAGCACAGACCAGGGGAGCTGGCTGTCCAGGGGAGCAGTCAGCCGAGCTTGGCTGTCTCCGAAACCACCGGATGCCAGAGTGCCAGTGTCAGAGATCGCCTAATAATTTCTGAACATTTCAGATTTGTATCAGGTAGGAACAGCAGCCAAAAGAACGTCCTGCTGGGCTCCTGCTGACACATCTCTTTACCAGGAATTCATAGAAGTTCACAGTAGTAGAGCAAAGACACCCACATTTATTTCAACCCACTGGTTACTTATCCATTAAATGGGTTTTTTAACCATCACACTGGTTATTTAATTCCTACCCCATGGCTCCCCCAAGAAATAAAAAGTGCACTATAATTATATAAACTCTTAATTAAACTGACGAATTCAGTGTTGCCATTACCCATCAGTAATTCCACTCAATTAGGACAATAGACTTCCATTTATTACTGAACTCCTAATTGCTACTCATTTTCCTGGTTAGTAATTGCCAATCCTATCAGACAATGTGCTTAATGAAAATTCTACCATGAAATTATATTTCTGCCCATCAGAGGGAAGGTGGAATCAGAGCGCCCTTACTTGGTCAGGAGTTGGGTCCTCTTCTCCAGCCCCAGGTGACTCCAGGCTGGGATTTTAAAGGCTGATGCTCCGGGGTTTGGTCCCTGGTTCTGTGATCCACCGGAGATTTACTCACCAAGGAGGCATATCCAGGTAGCCAGAGAATCCCAAAACCAAGGACGAGCTTAAGACGACGCAAACACAAAACCACCCGACGAGGTCACTGGATTTCCAGAAGTTCAGAGTCCCCAGGAAAAATGCACAAGGGATGTGCAGGCAGGCGGCAGGGGCAGCGTTTACTGTATCCTGGGAGGAAAGCCGAGCCCAGGTGAGGTCCAAAGAGGGCAGCTGCGCAGCGCCCTGCCGGGCAAGTCTGCCTCGGTGTCTCCCAGGTCCCAGCTGGCTGCCTAGGTCGCGGCGCCCTGGGGACCCCGCACGGTGGTGCTGGTGGCGGCTCCGGAAGGGCAGCCTACCAGTGGAGCCCGACCCCCAAGAAGCTCGCGACCCGCTCCAGGCTCGCCCCGGCGCACGGAGCGCCCGGACCCTCCGCGCTGCTCATTCCGGCTCTCCTAATTATCCAGGAAGAGTGAAACCCGCGGCGGGCAACTTGTCAATTTATTCGCGGCCTGGGGGGAGGTCACCCGCAGTGCACGCGCGGATTGGCTGCGGCGCGAGCCCTGCGCGGCGCGGGGTGTGGCGCCCGGAGGCAGAGAGTGCTGCTTCTGAGGGCTAGGTCCAGGTCAGGCAGGGACAAGCAGGGACAAGGCAAGGGGCAGCGTGACAGAGCGGTCGTCCTGCTTGCAACCACAGAACTGCCCCACCCATCCAGCCTGGGTGGTTTGGAAGAAAGGCTGCTTGCTGTTGGGGTGTTCATTTAGTCAGAGGCAGCACAGTCTCCCCTTGAGTCTTCCAGGTGACAATAAGCTGGAAAAGCCAGAAGTAGTTCTGACTAAAGTATTTACTCCAGCTTCACAGTAAGAGAGAACTGAAGATGAAAGGATGAAGGGGCCTGTGAAGGTGAGTGGATGCAAAGGCCAGTATTTCAGAGCACCAGGGCTGCCCTGTGGTTTTCTTCCTTGCAGACAGGCCTAACGTCAGAGACGTTCCCAGGAATGCACAACAGAACACTGACTATGTGCAGTTTGGTCCATCCCACAACTTGAGAGGTCAATGACTCAGAGAACATTATCTGCATCTTATACATAAAGAAGTGGGGCTTGGAATGGTTCAGAAACCTCTTTGCCCCTGAACTAGTAAGTGACAGTAAGATTCCCAGGTTTCTGCCACAACATCTCAGTGCTGCTTAACTTCGGAGGTGTGCTGAAGAGAAGCAATTCCTGAAGGGGCCAGCCAGAAACCAGCGGCTAAGGATGACACTCCTACAAGCAGCATCAGGCCTCCACGAGGGGCTGCTTCAAGGCCAGCTTTGCCCTTGTGCCCAGACAGCAGCTGGCAACCATTCTTACTGCCCACTCCATTCTGGTGGTTCTGGGCACATTTATCCATAACCAAAGTCAACCCATTCACCCACCCCTACTACCCACTCCACTCACTGTGTCTCATCTGACCTTTGCAACTTCTATCCACAGAAATGGAAGAAAATGTACAGGTCACAGAGAAGCAGCAAGCAGCAGACAGCTTTCCTTGGGCCTAGGACCAGAGAGCTGCTGAGCTCCTCTCTGTGGTCCCTGAATGCAGAGAGTAAAGAAGGGCTCCCAGCCTGGCTGCCTTTTGCTTAGAATTTAGATTTGCAGGGCTTAGCATTGGGACCAACCCGTCATGTTCCTGAGGAGGGATGAAGGCCTGCCTGCCAGTGCTATCAAACGACAGCTTCTTTTCATTAGTGTCGCCCCTGGACCCACGCCATCCAGGACTTTGTTAGAAATGCAAGTTATTATGCACAACTCCAGATCCACCGAGTCTGAAACTTAGGCAGGTGCAGGGGGGAAAGCAGTCTGATTTTACAGGCCCTCCCATCCTCAGACACCTTGGGGGAGCAGGCACTACGTAGAACACCTGCATTTCGATGATGGTCAAGATGAAGCGACCTGCCATGTCATTTGCATCAAGGCCAGATCCCAGTCTGGTGATTATGGAATTGTTATGGAATTGGAGAGTCGTGTCCAATAGCATTTGTAGCACAGCCCTTAATTAATAGAGATTATTGGGTGTGGGAGGTTAACTGGCCCCCTAGTTTTTTCAGAAATGTTTTCTTTTTCTTCTCATAACACCTAAGAAAGCAAGGGGGACTGTTCTTCCCATTTCCTGGATGGGAAAGCTGAGTCCCCCTGATGGGATTGGTGGATTACCTGCTCAGCATCCAGATCAGGATGAGAGAAGTGGGACCAGCATTAGTCTTGACGCACGTAGGGACCACGAACATGCTGTGGGTCAGGAGCACGAGTAAAGGCACGGGGCATTGATGGAGACAGTGCGTAATCCTGCTGCCAGGAACCAAGGCTTCCTGTCAGAGAGTGGGCTGCTGTGGGTCTCAGAACTTTCTCTTACCCCATAGCGAAGGGGGACAGCATGTCCTCTGAACCAAAAACTCCTAAGTGGGCAACTGCGAATTGGGTCTATCACACGACATCTGGTGAAGCCTGGTGCAAGGTTACACCCGGTAGTACCAGGAACACTTACTGAGCCAGGGGATGGGCAGAGCAGATATTATCACTTTCTGTTGAGCCTCACAGAGGCAGACACCTATTCAAGCCGTGGTCAGAGGCATCCTGGGATTAGCCCCGAAATCATCTTCGTTCAGTGTTTTTTTGCTACCCCATGTTGCCAATCCAGGTGAATTTATAAATCTGAGTGATGAAACATTCACTGCAATTCCATTTAACTCGAGCAAGTCACATAAAAACAATTTTTTAAAAAAGCATGCACTCTGCCTATGAAAAGAGTTATAAATATCTATACAATGAAACCAAATTCACAGAGCTCACACAGAAAAGCTACCATAAATAAGGAAGGCTGCATGGTACGAAACTATTTCTAACCGGAAAAGTTTTAAGTTTCACAGCTACAAGCATGTTTGTTACAACTAGGAAATCTGTTATGTTTAGTTGACAACTCAGAAACTATTTCTACATTCCTGCCACATCACTGGGAGAGTTCCACACCCAAGGAGAGAATACTTGCACGTATCTATTCAGTCACAAGGGCTTCTGGTGTATTTATGACTTAACAGAAATTTTTCTACAGCCGTAACAAATGTAAGAGTACGGTGACTGGGTCAAAGGTCTGGAGAGACAAGCTTAGGGACAAGGAAATTACCTTCCCGGTCAGACACTGCCACCCGTCTCTTCGAAACAAACCCTCACAGCAGCCACAGTCACCACTGCGCATCTATCTGAAGAGTCCCTGAGATAAGGAATGTGCCAGGAGACGGCAGAAACAAGGAATCTGGACTCAAGCGGACCTAAACTCCTAGGCCCACTCAGCCACCAACCCCGTGAACTTGGCAAATCGCTTCCACTTCCCCAGGCTTCCATGGCCTGCAGAGTAAAGGAGGCAGCAACCCTCCCTGAGGGCCCTGTGAGGCAGCACCCCAAAGCCCCTCTTAAAAGCTACAAAGAATTGCCCTCTAGCTAGAGGGCCCACAGTTCCCTCATTTTAGGGACTCTTGACAAACACAAATGTAAAACCAGGCCCTAGGCCACTGATCTGTGAGGTCACTAGTAACCTGATGCAGCTGTTGGGGACCAATCTCCCTGTGCAGTCTGGACACCGAGACTGCAGTGGCCCTTGAGCCTTGCCTCTGCCCACTGCTTTCTCACCTGGGAAGGGAGGGAATGTTTCTGGGCTCTGTGTGAGGGACGGTGGGAGCCTTCTGGCGGGGAGCAGCAGTGGAGGGAGCTGGAGGGGTAGAGGGCATGTGCTAGTGCAAGGCTTTGTCAGGGAGGCCTGAGAACAGCTCTGTTCCCCTCAGAGGTCCCCAGAGTTTGTGGGAGGTGGGAGGTGGGGAGGGATGAGCTCCATGATAGAAGCTGAACAGAAACTATCAGTCGCATCCCCACAACTTTCTAGGTTGTTTTTTCAGTGGGGTTTTGCACACAAATGGGCAGGCTTTTGATCCCCCTTCCTGAGCCCAGGCTGCTCCTTGGTCCCCACCCATGATCTGTCCATGCCGCAAGAGCCCTCATTTATTTCTCCCCACATTGGAGGAGGGGGTGAAAGGAAATCAACCCCCCAGACCTGCTCTGTGAGCTGCTGGAAGGAGCGGGTTGTCTGGCAGTCCATGTCCCCCCTCCTGCACCCCTGGGATGCTGGTGCAGGGAGGGGAGGGCCCCCCACTGCCTCGGTGCCCGCCTTTTCACTGTGGCCGCCTCTGTGGGAAATGTTCTGAAGGGATCTGGCAGGACATGGGGTGTCCAACAAATGTTTCAAAGTCGATGCTTCACTTTCAGTGAACATAAGCTTTGTAACCCCTGATACATACAGATTGGAGTCTGAATATGCTTAGATCTCAGAATGGAAGGGTTTCTAAAGAAAAACTCCAGAAGTGCCCGAATTCAGACGTGTAAAAAAAAAAAAAAAAAAAAAAAAAAAAAAAAAAAAAAAAAAAAAAAAAAAAAAAAAAAAAAAAAAAAAAAAAAAACATGTAAGAATCAAGAACAAAGCCAGTGAAAGCAGAGGGAGTGAATAACCTTTCATTCCCAGCCGCTCTCCCCACTAGAGACAGTCAGGATCTGCGCAGTGCTATTTGATGCAAATGCCTCTCAGAAAAGAGCCGGTAGATAATAGATAAAAAGATTATCTGTGACATTATGAAAAATGAAAGTTTAAAAATGGCTACAAGTCCCATAAAAAAAATCCTAAACTTTATTCAGTCTTGTTGAAAGGCAACAGCGGAACTGTGTTTCATTCAGCCCCTGGGGGCCCTGCCTCTTCCGCCATTGTTCTAATGCCTTCCACCAGCTCATCAGTTTTCGAAAATCTTTCCTGCTGGTTTCTCTTTGCTGGAAACTTAAGGTCCAAGAAGCTATCAGAGAACTGTTTCTTTTTTCTAACTTGACTCTGATGCCAGAAATTCAAGTGCAGCAGCCCCGGCCCCTCTCCCTTGCCTTCCCTGCCGTCCCCCTCTGTGCTAAACCACCAGCTGCACACTTGATCTAACAGCTGAATTACAGATTCAAGGCGTGGGTTTCCAGGGCAGGAAAGAGTCTGATTTTTGTCCAGGTCTCTCTTGATTGGCTCAGCATGGAAGTCTTTCATTTAATGGGCCAGGTCCTGCTGAGAACACCTCTGCTGGCACCACACTGATTTCTTTCTTTGCTGGAGAGAGGAACAGAAATCCTAAAGAGAGATTTTCCATCTTCCAGATTTCCGGTGTGCTCACTGCATATCTTCCTTTTTCAACAGAGCATCATGAGCATAACCTGAGACTCCAGGGAACGTTTGACTCATCTGACCAGCCACCTTTGATCTCAAAGTTGGCTGTGGAATGGAAGAACTGATTTTAACACCCAGGCCATGAAAATATGCCTTCGCCATCCACCCAAGGAAGCAGCACCATGCGGCGGTTCAGTGCCTAGTTCTGGACTCAGACTCACTGGTTCAGATTCCAGCACTGCCACCTGCTAGCTGGGAGCACTCTGAGAAACTTCCGATGTCTGAATTTCTCTATTTGTAGAACAAATACAAAAGATTATTAGTCTGAACTATATAAAGCTGCTGATGTTTGACTATTTTTAAAAAGATTTTACTTGTTTATTCTTAGAGAGAGGGAAAGGGAGGGAGAAAGAGAGGGTAACATCAATCAGGGACTGAACCCACAACCCAGACATGTGCCCTGACCAGGAATCGAACCAGCAACCTTTCACTTTGCACAGTGATGCTCAACCAAGCCACACTGGTTAGGGCCTGACTTTTTTTTTTGAATCTTTATCCCAGGATATGTTTTTATTGACTCTAGAGAGGGAAGAAGGGAGAGAGAGAGGAAGAGAGGGAGGAGGAGAGAGAGGGAGGAGGAGAGAGAGAGAGATTGGTCTCCTCCTGTTACTACCCTGAATGGGGATCAAACCTGCAACCTAGGGATGTGCCCCGACCAGGTATTGAACCCACAGCCTTTGGTGTTTGGGATGATGCTGAGCCATCTGACAAGGGCTGACTATTTTTCTTAATACAATAAGATTATTAGATAGAGCCACACAAAATTGCCAGTATTGGGCTGGCTTTGACATACAAAGATGGCAATTTCATACGACTCCTCCAAATACCTACATCAAAAGGTGATGATGAGGAATAGTAGCAAAAAGTCATACAAAGTGCTTTACCAAAGTGCTGGTACTCACTAACATGCATGCTCTAAAGCTTAGTGATTCCTGTTACTGTCAAGAGGCTCATACTCATCACTCACTGTACTCAGATCGCTCATACCAGAGTCCCAAAATAAGGCACCCAATCAGTCACCCGCTGGCCAGTACTACCTGGCCGGTGAAACAGCGTTAACAAACATCATGAGGGGTAGAGTGAAAGGTGCACTCCACCCAGGCTCCATGTTCTCATGACTCTATCTTTGACCTCATTTCTTCCTGAAAATCCATTCCCATGTGGAATGCTCCTGTTTCATTCTGGGGCCATCTTACCCACTGCTGGCCACTTCCATAAGCTAGGCAGCATGACTGGAATTCCACCTCTACCCACGCAGATGGAGAGCCCAGAAATATGCTTGAAGATACACATCAACCATAAAGATGCAAAAACAATGGGAGGAAGGGATCCCATCTGTCTAGAACCAGCCTCTGGAAGGCAGACAGTTCTGAAATCAGGTTTAGACACAGTTACGATGTTTACAGGGACACTAGAAGCCTAAAAATAGTCTGCAAGGCAGAAAACGCTTCCTCAAGATTCACTAACTAAGAGGATTCCCTCAGAGTTCAACATGATGCTTTGGCTCAGCACAAAGTTCTCCAGACGGTGCTGGGGAGCTACCCATAACCCCTGGCCGCTTACCCAAAGGCTTCCCCTATTTCTCTTTGTGTATCTTCCTCTTTACCATGAGCAGTGGGAGAAAGGACTGAGTTACTGCAATTGTTGAACTGAGAAGAAAATAGAGAAATTATGAAAATCTATGGGCAAGTTGTGACCTCAAGGACACAACAGTTGACACCAACCTGCAATGCAATTGAACATGGCTGAACAGCAGGGTCTTTGGAGGCAAATCCACCCAGAATGCAAACAGCTAGCTCTCTCATGCCAGACTTTGGGATGCAACCCTTAGTTCTGCGTACAAGAAACATCAACGCCTGGTACCAAGGCAGGCACCTCTCTCTTCCTAGAGTCCCCCTGCTCGATCAGTGTTCCTGAGGTAAAAAGCAGAGCTTTATTCATGCTCCCAAGGACAGCAGGTCTGGTAGCCAATAGCAGTTCTAGAGATGCTTCGCCCTATCTCAGCACCCCCTTCACTACACACACACACACACACACACACACACACAAATGTAATCATTCCCCACTGGCCTAATCATAATTATCTTAAAAGCTTTTTATTTGTTTTTAAATTATTAACTGTATCTGCCTACCAAAAAGTAAAGCGTAATATATGAATTTATATAAGAAAAACCTATAGCCATCATCCAGCTTAAGAAAGACATATTTCAAGTACTTTCTCGTGGGGAGATGCTACCACTCACTTGATATTTATGGTGTATAGCATGGTATGTATACTTTTGCTATATATGTAGATAAATAAACACGAACATATTATGTGGCATTGTTCTGTGGGTTTCTGAACTTTATCTCATTGGTTTTGCTCAGGGTGGATCCTCCGACAACTGTTAAACAAAAAACCCTGATTCACCGGGCATGTGGTGGCTCATTATTTGCCTTGACCAAACTGGCTAGGCTGTGGGTGACAGCTAGGGTGGCTGCATCATGTAGCATGCTCACCAGGGTGCTTTCAAGAGTGAGGGAGGGTGCTAGTAAAACCACACCACATGTAAACTGGGGCTGTCCCAGGCAAACCAGAACATATGGTCCTCTGCGATGGCAGGTCAGTCCCCACTGTGATTAGCAGGACTGGTTAGACGCTTCTGGCCACAAGTACCTGATGAGCCTCTTTGCATGAGTCAGTTAGTTTGTGCCTTTTTTTAGCAGCAAGTCATTAATGAGCACCCCAGTTTCCTATTAGTGCAGTGCAGACCTCCAGAGGAGTGGGGGCGTGTAGCTCTAGCCATTGCCCTGTTGCTGTTACAGGCCTGTGTTACACATGCTCCGAGCCCAGCAAAATGCTGACGGCTCCACAAAGCACTCAAACACCCTTCTTGGGTGTCAATCCAGCTGTTTTCCCACCTGGACAGGGGCAGGTTGCCCACTGCAGGACCCCCAAAAGCTGACTGGTCAGGGCTCTCCAGTGCTTTTTCATTCAGCATCTTAATTATCCTGTTTCTATGGAAATGAGCTTATTGCTAATCAGGTTTTCCCTCCTCTCTCAACTGGTTACTGATGCACCCCTCAGATGTGAAACAGTGCTGAATTTGGTATTTGCTAAGTAAGTAAACAGACGCCAAACAGAGTATCAGAGGAGTCAATAATTTTGGCTTCCCTTTGAAAGAGAAAAAAAAAAAAAAAAATCTGGCCCTGAGCTTATTCATCACCTTGAGAAGCAGATCATGGAGGCCTACAATGAGGACCTACATGCTTCCCCAGTTGGGCTAGGCCAGTGTGACACCCTGGGAAGTGGCCTGCAAACGTGTCTCAAACGGTGACCACACAGCCAAGGAGACGCTGTGTGAGCAGCAGATGCCACTCTGCGCATGCTGGACTTCGCTGTGGCCCAGTGGACACACCTGCCCTGTCCCTTTTCCAGAGACAAGGCCGATGCTCACGAACCCGGCCCAGGGGCCCTGTTACCTGCAGCGTGCTGTGTGCCTGCACCGCACCTGGCTTTGCCTGCCCTGCCTCTGCCCTGCCTCCAGGCCTGCCGCTGGTGTTCCGGCTGCACTGGCTGAGTCTCAGAATGCCACCCAAGATGCCTTCCTTCTTCTGGCCCTGTGTTTAGGCATTAGATGCACAGCCATTTTATCAAGGGTTCTTCCCTTTCCAAATTGCATTTGACCAGTTTCATTTCTGCCTCAAATTAAAACACAGAATTTATCAATCCCAAGCTGTCACAGTGTGAATGAAACCCTAGAAATAAATCCAGTCTAATGACAGAGCGATCCTGAGACCTCAGTGGGAAACAAGATACTTTGTTTAATAATTATCAGCCTCTTTCAGGGCCTGTCTGCCAAAGCAGTGGTGTCAGAAGCAGCAGAGAAAAGAGTTTTTTCCCCTCAGATTTCATTCTGGGAAAGACTGAAGCCATTTAAAAACAGACTGGATGCTTTTGATTTACATTTCTGATATTAAATGCAGAGCGACTGTCTGCATTTATGCTACAAGGCATTACTTCAGCTCGAAGGAACGGGGTGGTGGCAGGGATCCAGTTTACTAATGAACAAGCTTATCTGGAGGAAAACAGCTTTTCACACCGTAACAAACAATGAACACCTCTCAGATAACAAATTCAACGGTAGAAATATAGCACTGTACATGTCACAGTCCCATAATTTAATGGAGGCACTTGCAGCATTAGTGCTTTACATTAATTTTTAAAATTAATTTTGTTTGGCCCGCAGGGAAAATATTTTCTTTTTTGTGTCTGGTACCCTGCAGCTCATTAACACTGCTTACTGCTGCTCTACAATACTATCCATAACCGTCCTCTTGGTAGCCAGAGGCCCCTTTTTTTTAAGACAAGGCTGGAAGAGGAGCAGAAAGCAGGCTTTTTCTGCCTCTTCCCCCTACAACAGCTCGCCCAGCTTGACAAAGCTGCTGGGCAGCCACAAGGAGCAGAGGCTGTGCGTGGGTGCAGGTGTCAGGTGTCAGTGGTCATGGTGGCCAGAGAGGCCCTTTCTCCTGCCACTCACCATCACTTCCCCCCAAAGTGATGGCTCCCAGACCTGATGATGCTAAGGATTACCGGGGCAGCTTTTGTAAAGGCAGGGATTCCACCCCCAGTCATTTCCTGGGGCTCCCACCCTTTCCCTGAAGGAGTTAACTACTGGCTATCAAGAAAACAGGCCCCTCTGCCTCTCCGCCTGGGGCGCGGAGATCAGGGAATGCACTGCTAATCACTGCGGTTGTGATTTCTGATTTCAACTGGCAGCAAAGAGAATTGAACTGGTGTCCCTTGAGAGCATCCAGCTCCGAGAGGCAGACCTTGAGCTTGTTAAGCTGTGGTGCTGCCATGCGATTATCAATTTTAAATTAATCTCCCCAGTCTCTTTAAAGTGGTTGCTAAAAATATAATCTCTGGGATATCTTACCGTAAGACTTAACTGAAGGGAGAAATTTGGATACTAATTAAGTGCTTTCCTCTGTCTAAGCTTCTTGTAAAACTCTTCAGGAGACTTGGCTAATCCGCCGGCAGTGGAAAGCCAGCCAGGGCAGTCTCGAGGTCTGAGCGAGCTGGCTTCTAAGTTATACACTTTCTCTAAATCAAACTTAAACAGGCAATATGCATTTGGACAAAAGGTTAAAGGTACAGTACCACTCTGTACTAAAACAAATCCTTCCCTATTTTTAACCCAAAGAGGTTTGGGAGGGAAAGCCAGAAAAAGTTGTCTAGACATACTTTTGCTAAGCTCACGAGGGAGTCGTTACAAATTCACTTTATAGGGACATAATCTAGGTTATACATACAACACTTTTTTTAAGGCAGCAGCATGGTCGGACAATCTGAACAAAGGTGAAAGGAGTTCTTATTCATAAGAAAGGGGCTCTCTGTGGAAACATCTCTGACCCTACAGAAGGCTCGAGTCAAAAGCAGGCAGTTTCTAAAAGCTACTAAGAATGATGAAGAAGAAGGGAAACTAACAGCAATTCATGAACAAAACCCATCATTCTGCCCACACTCAGCAGCTTTCTGCCAGATGAAAAGAGGCTTCTATACCTGGAGTCCTGGGAAGTGGCCGTCTCAAGTTCCCCCAGGGGGAGACTCCACGGTGTTTTTCCTGTCTCCTTCCCCTGCCTGACCTCCTACTTCTTTGGGCAGCGTGGTGGGAAGGCCAGATCATTTAAAGCAAGGGCACTGGAACAAACAGATGTGCTTTCTATCTACGTCCAGGCCCAGGAGTCTGAGAATGCATGCTTCTGGAGGGCCCAGCAGGGAGCCCCTGCAGGGCTGGGGTCAAGGGTGCCCTGTGCTCTCAGCTTGCTAGGGGAGAAGGGGGTGAGCAGGAGGGAAGGCAGAAGGGGATGGGGGTGATGGACACAGATCTGGAAAAAGGTCAAGGAGCTGGACTTCCGTGAGATTTTTTTCATTCAACCACCTTGGGCCTTCTTTTAATAACCACAAAGAAAATCCCCAACTTAAAAAACGTAATAAATGCTATGACATCCTTTCTTCAATAAGAACAAAAAAGGAAAGAACTGTTTGCCACTGCTAGCCACCAGCCATTCTGGGTGGCCCTGAGAGAGCCACTTCCCATCTGTGGGCTTCCATGGTAGAAGGAGTGGGTTGGCTAAGACATGTTCTACAATTCTGATTCCACCGTCTTAGGTAAAGGCAAACATTGCTTATACAAGACAAAGCTCAATTTTGCCCCACCTTTGACCAGTGATGAGAAACTGGGAAGGAGAACTTTAAAACAGATACACTTCTACTGCATGAACAATATAAAATATAAGGGCTTCAAAAATGTCAACCGTACCAAATCAAAGAATTGCTTCAGGCAAAGGAGTAAAGTCTCTTTTACACACGTGGAAGGTTCTAAAACCTTTGCCGAAGGAGAATATGGCTCCTTAGGACCCAGGGTCAGTCTTGTTAAGGCTCCAGTTAGTAGGGAGAAAGGGGTCAGGATGGTGGACAAATCTGCGGTGAGTAACAAACAGGGTGCATCTTAAAAGATGCCCTGTGTATATTTAGTCTTCGCTAACCCAGGGAATCGTGACTTTTTGCTGTTGTTGTTACAGGTCCACTTGAAAATCTGATGAAAGCTTTGGACCTTCTTCTGAGGCAAAAGTACAGGCACACAAATAAACACAACTTTAAGTACACTTTCAGGGAATTTCTGGGCCCCTTGAAGCTTATCCACAGATCCTGTAGAGATGCATTAATCACAGATAAAACCCCGGTTTTAGGCCCAGACACTAGAATATCTATTTACTTTCTCATTTGCCTTGAAGCTTTTAGTGTTCCCATTTTCGGAAGAAGAAATTTATTTTTCAATTATAAAAATAATAACCTGATTCTCCCTGCACACCCAAGCAATTCTACAGGGAGTCTGGTGTGTTCAGCTGGAGAACAGAAGGTAGACAACCGCAGGCCTGCTCTTGTAGCCCTAACAGCCTGAGCACCTTTGGAGCTAGGGCTTGTATCCTAAGCTTAACTCGGAACCCATTTTCATAGGAGAGAATCCCTCCCAGCAAAGAAGTGGCTGGGCTGTCCCTGACCCCACTGGAGACTGCCCTCTTTCTGAGTTTCTTCATCCATCTACCTTCTTGACCTGCCTTCCTTCCGAAGAGCTAACAGGCAGTGCGGTACCTGGGGAGGGAGAGGACGAGTAGGAAGCACCCTCCTGGAATGCCAATGATGCTGGGGCGCAAACACTCACCCCATTCCCATGCAGCAGGCAGCTGAGCTACTGCACAGGGCACATCTGCACAGCTGAAGGTCAGTCTGAAATCAGCCTGGCTTCCAGCTCTGAAACTCCACTGCTTGCAGGGGTTGCAAGAATGGAATTGTCAAGTATGTTCACTCTAATTGGCACGGGGCTGCTGGCGGCCAGAAGCTGAAAATTTGCTTCAATGCCTGATATGTTTTAGAGAAATATGGTTCCACCAATCCAGTGCTGGTTGTTTTTGAGGGTGTTCTGTGGTGGAGACCCTGAGTCACTGAAAGGGTTGCTTCCCCAGGAGCCCATGTCCTGGCAGGAAGGCATCCCTGAGTCTGCCCTGCTAACACAATCGACTCTCACAGCAGCTGGCTTTTCACAGCAGTTGGTGATCCTCTGTTATCTTCTTGCTTCTTCCAGGTTGATTATGAATCATGTTTGAAGAGGAAAGAAATGGTGGCTTAGGGGCAGGGTCTCCCGTAGTTTCCACTCCAGCCAGTCTCCCAACTAAATGGGTTCAAAAACCTCTCCTCAACAAAATGACAAATGAGGCACTAAATCAGTGGAACTGAGAATTCAATCACTTAGCCTGAATGGAGAAAGCCCTACAAGATGGATTCCATCACATTAAATAGCCTGACTCATGTCAGGTAAGAGCAGTCTACAGACCACTGGAAGAAAAGCTTGAAAAAAATGATTTATTAATTGTACTTATTCTATCCTAACCCTGGACAAGGTAGGCTTGAATGTCTCCAATGCTTATGAAGATGTGAATGTTCCATCAGGAAATATGTGAACAAGGCTGCTAACCTGATTTATGACGAGATAAGGCAAACAAGAAAAAACAAAACAGCATTGATTTTTATTAGTAAATCATTTGGCAAAAGAATTCCATTGCCTCATAAAAAACAATCCTTTAGAGCCAGACAGTTCATC
The DNA here is from genome assembly GCA_004027475.1 of Anoura caudifer. Classification (NCBI taxonomy): domain Eukaryota; kingdom Metazoa; phylum Chordata; class Mammalia; order Chiroptera; family Phyllostomidae; genus Anoura; species Anoura caudifer. Next base: position 199,866 of record PVKU01000494.1, read on the forward strand.
TCAATTTCATCTGGATGACAATTTGAGAAGATTAATATTTGCTAATGTGCCTTTCATCAGCATTAAATATTGATATAGCAATGTCACCAAATTTGGTTTTTCTAAAATGTCCCACCCATCCTTTTTTTTTTTTTTAAGAAAAGACAATACGCCTTAGGAATCCTAAACTTGTTAATTTGGCTTTGGCCAGCAACATCTTTGACCAACTAGGTGCTGAGAGGAAGAGAACTTACTGGAGGGTAAATTTCAGTAAAATAGATAGGCGTATTTAAACAACAACAACAACAACAACAACAGAATCCAGATAATTTGGCTAGCTGTAGAGAAGAACAATCTGGTTAGGTCTGACCACGGAATGGCCTTGTTTCTGAACTCTACCAGAAATTGAGAAAAGGACTGAAGAGGCGGGATCTGTTTTATATTTTGTAATTAACTCAGTGGCAAATCTAAACGTAGCCTAATTTTTCAGTGCTCTAGTTTACTAACTCTGTAGTTGGAAGAATAAGAATTACTTCAGCAAGATGGGAAAAAAAGAGTCCTGACACTGGAATAAGAACACTTGATTTCCGGTGCCATGTCCATCTCAGGTGAACACATCTGGCAAAAGTAAAGGACTGAGGGTAGACAGCGTGCAGTGCTCAGACTTCCTCTACCCAATGGGCACTCACAGCAGACATCACTAATCAGCCACAGACTTCCTCTCCTTCATGCTGTACTCACAGTAGACATCACTAATCAATCAGCCTTTTATTCCTTCTTGGCCCACAGTCCTCAACACAATACTCCAGGCAGCTACCTAGTAGCCCTGAGATAGTAGGATGATTGAAACCTATGTGCCCACCCTAGAGTGGAAGAGCTTTAAGGTCTTTTCTTGCTCTAAATTTTTAGGATATCTTCTGTAAATTATGTTTGTATCCTACTGTGAGTCCACTGAGGACAAAACATATATGCATAAAAGTGTTTTATAAGTTTGCCATAGAAGGGGAAAATGGAAAACATGGCTTAGTAAATTGTTTTCATGGCTCCAATGATGGGAAAAATACGGGCTGCCATATACTTGAGAGTCTGCAGAGCCACAGGATGTATACCTGGGACTAAGTAACTAACTCTCACCACGGCTGTGGCTGTACATCAAGAGCACATCAACTTCATCAATAAGCCCAAAGTGCCAAGGGACTCAGACAAGTCCATATCAATGTATCAATTAGGAAGCTAAGACTGGGAATAGTAATGTGGGGTGTCACTTACCCTGCCCTGGACTGAGAAGGATTTCGGGTCATGTCAAAAGATAATGAAAAGGGGAAAAAAAAAGCATTGGTGGATGAGAAGGAAAAATGAAGTGGATAATGCACAGTGGAGATGGAGGAAGGTTTGTCTGCCAGTCACTTGCTGCTTCTTTACAACAGGTGGGCCACAAAGCCGGCTCTGGGCCCCGGGCAGCCATTGTGGACAGGGAAACCTACTCAGCCACACAGTTTCTGGGGCCACAAGACGAACAGCAGGCAGCTGTTCAGAAGAAGGTCAACTACTCCCAACTGTATAACCAGAGTAGTATTTCTCCCAAGGGTCTGCATAAGGAAAATCCACAATGTACCAAACAACATTTTGCCACTCATTCATCTAGAAGTCCCAGCAATGAGGTTCACGTGGCTGCTAGTGCCTCTGTAGAGCTTATGGCGCAATTCCAAAGCAGAACGCAGTGAAGGCTAGCTCTCTGATTCTCTGGGACTCAGGATCTGGAGCAGTATCTCCCAAAGCATAACCCAAGGGCCCTATGGAATGTTAGCAGGTATTCAAGGTCAAACCTGTTTGGTAAACACTGCACACAATTACCATACCCACATCCACCTCTCCAAAGACATTTGTCTAATTCGATAAAACCCAATAATTCTAAACCAAATCCTTTACATAAGGACATCTATGACTACCTTTTGGAAAGATCATTCCAGGAAACATTTCAGAAAATGCTAATCTAGAAGAAAAGGACCGCCTCTCTTTTTGGAGTCCTTCTAAACCACCATTCCTCCCACTGAAGTTCTGAGAGCTAGGGGATGGCAGTGAGCCTGAAAGGCATTTCCTGGAAATTATTTGGAAAGCTTCAATCTCAATTGCTGGTTAGAAGTAGAAGTATGTGCCCTGATGAAGAGCCACACTGAATATATGTGTGGACAAATCAAGACACTAAAAGCTGTATGTCCAGCCTTCTAACTGTTGAGGTTCCACAACATCCTCCCTTCCTCTTTCAAATGTAAGTGCTGATTTGGGCCAAGGACAAAGTGGAGGCTTGAAGGTCTTCAAGGACAGACAAAGGGGTCACTGTGGGAGGAATGAGTGGTTATAAATAGAGCTGAGCTGGGGCAGCTGCTCCTCTGGATCTCTTTGAATCCCTTTCTTTGACCCATTTTTTTTTTTTTTTTTAAACTCTCAGAGGGCCCAGAGGAGAGCATAGCACTCAGGCTGGCCTCCAGACCAGGTCTTGTATTTGGGGCAAGAGGGGCCAGTGAGGCTCAGTCTCAGTCCAGTAAGAGATTAGACTGGAATTTGGGTCCCAAGACCCAGCTGGCAATAAAATATGTCCATCTGCCTTCAGCCACTTTGGAAAACCAGGAGGCCAGTTAAGGATTTGGATTGTAAG
>PVKU01000494.1:207500-260000 GCA_004027475.1 Anoura caudifer
AAGAAATAAAATAGGAGGAAACCCTATAAGATGGTAGCCTGAGACACCTGTGTCAAAGCCCTTCCATGCCCTTGAATCTTAGGAAACTGAACTTGGTCATAAGTCAACAAAAACTCAAGAGTGAGGCCTGGTCGGGTGCTCAGTTGGTTAGAGCATTGTCCCAATGCACTGAGGTTGCGGGTTCAATCCCATCAGGCACATATAAGAATCAACCAATGAATGCATAAATAAGTGGAACAACAAATCACTTATTGATCTCTCTCTAAAAATCCATTTTAAAAAGTAGAAAGTGAAAGAGGAATATAAAGTAGAGAGCACAGTCTTGAAAAGAATGGGAACTTCAGCTGGGTCAAGCAGTTGAAAAATGAAGTCTTAGAAGACAGACAAAGGTGGAGGATGGTTGTCATGAAGGTAAAGGACTGTTCCGTGGAGTAAAGGAGCAGGAGAGGTGAAAGCAGAGAGGAGAGTGGTTAGATGGTGAGTAGAGTTCAAGACCTTGTAGGCAGACAGCCTTCTGTGTAGAGATAAGGTTGAAGGTTTGGTCACTTGTGTTGATTCTAGAACAGGAGGGATGTTCACTGCATACTAGGAAATCAGTGAATCACTTTCATAATGAGACATTTCCCAAGGGGACCAGTCCTCCTTGTGCCAGTCTGACATGACACGATGAACAATGCTAGGCTCCAAAACACCCAGATACAAGGTGCTGGGGGAAGGGTGGGCCCTGGAGAAGGGAATACCTGCTAAATGGGCCCAATCTTCGGAGCCGAGAAGGAAGACCAACCATCCCATTCAGGACTTCAATCCTGTGTGAGCTGTAACTCAGCTCCCTCCAGGCCAGATCTGCCTGCTCACTCCACCTTCAGGGCCAGAGAGCCCCCACACAGGGGAAACTTTCATCTGGGGCCCATGGGCTGAGATCTCCAAGCGCAGTCTGATTAAAGCAAGGAATGTGCCCAGCTGACACTGTTTTCTACTCCACAGTGCCTGCCAGAGTTTCTGAGAAAGACTGAATCCTTCTCGGATTTGAAGCATCTCATCATGTGAACCATCTTCATTATCTCTCATAAAGAGTTTGAACAGGTATCTTTTCGTTTTGTTTTGAGAAAGGAAAAAAAAAAAAAAAGAAAGAAAGGAAGGAAGAGAGACATGCACCAAAATAACCAGCTCTAACAAATGGCTACTGGTTTAAAAATAGTGCAGGGGCTTAAGTTTTTGCCTTTATCTCAGTGGTTGACCTTGCTAATACAGTATGTAGATCTCTTGCCAACTAATCGGCAGACTGTAAAGCACGGCTTCAAGCTGTGGTCAATGATCTGTAACAGGAATGAATGAGAGGGTTTTAGCAGCTAGGATCTGTAGCCTACTATCTGTATCTGACAGCTGTCACCCTCTCTGCAGAGGCCAAGGCCTAGACCTTCATTTAAAAGCAGCATGGCTGATCAGATTACTGGGACAGTGTGTCAAAACTGACTGTGCTGAACTAGGGAGACAGAAAGTAAATCTATAAATAGCAGTCTTGCTGCCTCCACAAAGCACGAAAAGATAACCAATATTGAGCAGCAAATGCAATGTTTAGTCTTTGCAGACAGTGGGTTACAACCACGGCCAGATCAGAAGGCTTGCTCTGTGATATAATGTACTGGAAAGATCAGCTTTATGGGCAAGAATTTAAAAGAGTTACATTCTTGGCAATGGTAATGGTCACGCAGCAATAATTGGTTTGAACCAACTTTATGAGCTAACAAGGTTCCCTAGCACTTAATAATGTCCTCAGGGCACAGGGGCTCAGCAAGTCACCTTTCCCATAACGTGCCTGCTGCCTGTTTCCAACAGCCCACAGGGACCGCCAGTGTTGAAACACAGAGAGTGATAAAATAAGAGACTCTCCATTTGATATCTGTTATAGATGTCAACTGGGTCTTCAACCAGAACAGCTGCACAAAGTGCTTGAGGAGAGCGGGGCGTCCTGAGGGTGAGTTATCTACAGGCCACGCTGATAGCAGGGCTTAGACGCTGGACACCACAGGTTGTAAGTGAGCCAGCTGATGTTTTACAGTGTGTACCAGCTCTTCCAAGAACCATTTGTCACTCTTCAAGGTTTCTGCTGATAAAACTGGGATGTCTAAAAATTTGTCAACAGCCTCAGAAACTAACCCTGAGGTCATGTCAGAGGGTGACAAAGTATGTGCTTACTGGACATGCTACAAACACACACGTGGAACAGTGGTGGCCACAGTGTTTCGAAGGTCCTTCCAGGTTGCAGAGTTCTGAGTCAGCTTTGGTGTGGCTGCCAAGGACACGGACAACAAGATATATTTCAGGAGCACTGCGTCCTAACCAGGCAAACAGAGACCCAACCTGAGTGAGCAAGCCCTCAGGCCCCCATCTCTGTCATGTCAGACCATACCTCACTGGGGGTAGAGAAGGTGGGAATTCGGCAACTGAAATTTTTCCAAGGCTGGTGCAACTGCCCTGGCTCTTTCTGAAAAGGTTTAACTTAAATAATGCTTTAGGAAAAATAATAAAAACAAGAAAAACTGTTAATAACGGCAAACAATTTCCTATGCTAGGCATGGTTCTAAGAGTTATGTATACACAGCCTGTTCAATTCTCACAATTTGATGAGACAGGTCCTTGTATTGTCCCCATTTTGCAGATTCAAACCTGAGGCAGAAGGGTAAAATAACCTGTTCAAGGTCACACAGTTAGCAGGTGAGAAATCAGGATTCAGACTTAGGCAGGCTGGCTTCAGAGCCACCAGATATACTCTTCCTTAATCTTCCCCAAACTGTCCCCTCAAAAAGAGACTTCTAGACACAGTTAGAAAGTGAACATGGAGAAAGAAAAGGTCAAAGGAAGTTCTAGAACTATGTAGGAGGTAGAACAAAAAGCCATCTGATGTCTGACTCTAATTTCATTCTGCAATGACACAGCGTGCCTGTCCTGAGCAACGGTCGCCAGGCACCACGCGAGGCAGGCTGCCGGGTACCAGGATGAATGAGAAACAGCCCCTGAAAAAGCCAGGCAAGGGTTTTTGCTCATATGGGGGCCTCCATCCTGATGCTATCCCCTCACCATCATTTCTTTTGGTCTCTCCAGACCTGAAAGTGAGAAAACACCCTTTACTGAAGGAACGCAGTGGGGTGGGGTGGGGGTGGGGATAACAAGATAACACTGTGGGGGACAGGCAGCGAGGAGAGCAGCTGCCACGCTGCTCTCAGGCCAATGGGAAACACCACAAGGAAGTGCTTTGAACACAGATGAGCTGATCAGCCTTCAGGCTGCCATTCGGGCCCCTCCATGTGACTGCTGCTGGCCAGTTTGGGGCCCCTGCTGGCACTCTGCTGCCCGGAAGAGAGTAGCATAAGCCTAATTAAAAAGTCGCATGTGCTCCCATGGCTTTAAAAGTGTCACACTGGCTATCTGTCATTATCTCTTGGAATCCATAATGCTGGAACTGAGAGGAGTAACTGGAGATCATTCATTTCAATCTCCCAGATTCAACTTCCCTGGATCCAAAGTGGCTAGCCCAAGGACAAACAGGCAGAAACGGACGGAACCAGGACAGAACCCAGGTCTGAGAAGTCCCAAAGGAGATATTTTTCTACAACCCCATGCAGCGGGACATGGAATGGTGTAATACTACGAAATCAGTAAGTTCAAGCAAATCAAATATGTGTTTTGAAAAAAGTCAAGAATGAAGAAATAGAGTTTGAAGACCGTTCAACATTCATGAGGTGCGCCCATTCCAGGTCACCGGAGACCTTCTTGGTGCAAAGGTTTTCTTAATAAAGGGTTTCATTGGCCAGTTGGATCGAGACATGCACACGCTGATATTTTGCTTCTGGCAATACCTTAAACCCCCAGTTAGGCAAGTAGAGAAAACAGCAATGGCCTTGAGAGTGCAGCATGGTTTATACATGGCATACACATCTTTGAGGATTTGGAGAAATCTACAAGGGATCCAATGCTTTTCCACCTATTGACATTTACAAAGCAGTTTAAATCATGCATGAGAGGCCTCAGGCACATGCAGTTCACAAAACATAACTCTGAGCTCCCAGGGAATTTAAGCTGACCAACACTCTTTATTAGAACCGACACTGAAAGACAGCTATTGCGAAATTCGTACCAGAAATGCAAGGCCAAGATGACAGCCCTAATGCCAGTGGATATATTATGTAGATTACCTGACTCAAACCTTTCTTGTTAAGTAAGTTTCATGCCTTCTTTTTCTTCTCCTCCAGAATATCCTCTGACTTCACTGGGGGAGTATTCCTTAAATTCCTTGATCATTCATCTGTTTTTCAATATTTTGGACATGCTAAGTTAGCACAAAAGATCAGACAGATATTTAAACAGTGGGAAATAGTTAAACCTTTAAATGAACAACAGAGCTGAATGATGAATTAAATATCTCAATGTTATTTTTTGTATAATGTTCCATATTCAATAATTTTTGAAAAGAAACATTTTTGTAGGGCTGACTCATTCTAGATATACAATTCCCATGTAATCTAAGATTTTAAATATATATAATCATCAATTAAATATAATTTCACCTGCATGTTTCATAGGCCAAGAATTTCAAGGAAATAATGTCCCAATGAAAACTAGCCAGAGAAAAAAGACAGCAAACACACTTTTCCTCTCCAGTCATCGTAGAAACAGAAATACGATGTAGATATTTTAAATTCTGCTTGAGGAGGAGACAGAAGAAATGGATCAACATGACTGAGACCAGACAAGGAAGTCATCAGCAATTGGCATTGGTGACCGTTGGCCAAGGGCAAATTTGGCAGAGGCTGATAGAGTAAAACGAGTTTCTGAGTGAATTTGATTATTTGCTTCCTATTGTAGACTTCTCAACACGTCGGAACTTGGCATGCTCTGCGTTAAATGTTATCAGTGCTGACGTGCAGCACCATCTTCTTCCGGGCATTACCGCTTCTCAGCAACATGGCAGCTGGGCAGTAACAAAGCTACGCACTCGTGGCTGCAGTCAGGGTTCACGTCCCTCGGAACACGCTCAATGACTATGCACAGAGTACATATCGGGCAGCCTTGAACTTGCTTGTCCTCACTCTCACAGTCTCAGCAAGGAGTTCCAGGACCCACGAGCACCAGGCTCCATCTGTAGTCTTAGTAAACCATGTGCCGCTCTCACGTAGCTATTATTATTTTTCAGACATACAGAGATGCTTCAGTGATTATTAAAATACATTTTCCTTTTAAAAGGACAGCCAAATTCATAGTAACCCTTTATTTTCTGTAATTGGTCATTTCAAATACATACATAAAAGTTGAGAGAACTGTATAATAAACTCCACCTACCATTGCCTAGCATCAACAATGATCAACTCATGGCCAATCCTGTTTCATCTACACCTACCCATTCCCACTACTTCCACGTTTCCAATAACCTTAAAACAAGCCCCAGGCATGGTATCATTTTACCCATGTGCATTTCAGTATATGCTTTTAATATTTTTTAAATTATAAGATGATAAAGGTACAACAATTAATGTGCAGAGCTCTAGTATTTTGAACATTAAAAAAAAACAAATTAAAGAACAACTTTTCTAGATGCCTCCGTGGACCTCAATCATTTATTCAAGTTCAAGAGCAGAGAATTTCTAATTTCTTTATAATCACTAGAAACGAAAGAGATGTGTATAGCTGGTGTTTAATGAGTGATTTTCAAATGATTTCCTAACTGATATCTACTATACATATATGCAAACATAAATTCACTGCATTATTGTAATCAAAGTCTAAGAGTGAATGTATTAATAGAGAAAGCTTGAAATGAGGCCACCTTAGAAGTTACTGTCAGTGTTAAACAGAGAGATATATCATGTGTCCTGTAATCTAGTAGTAAACGTAACTGCACACCCCACAGGCAAGCCGAAGTCTTTCACAAGACAATAATACAGAAGCTGCAGGTGTATTTTTATGTGCTGGGTATAGCTACGACCCTGAGTGGCCACTTGGGCATCCAAGGGCACGTGCGATCCTTCAGACACTGTGACCCTTCAGACACTGAGCGTGAAGAAGACTGAGGCAGTCTGACACCCTACAATCAGCTAAATAAACTTCCAAAAAACCGTCTTCTGTGCATATAGTGACGTGGTTTTAAAAACTCAGCACTGAATGAATTACATTATATTAACAGAACTGACAGCTGATGAAATAATGCAAGAAAAATAATCTACTAGTGACCTCAGACAAAACCACAAAGACATTAGGCTAATGGAAGCACAATCACTCACTGCACAGTGACTTTACTTTTTTATTTTATATCAAAATAAAAAGCCAACCTAACCCTTCCTCAGGATATTACATTTTGAAACTAACCACAAAATACTTCCAGAAAGGGGCCTTATTTCAGAAAATCTATGTGCATTTTAATTTTTTAAAGGATGAGCAAGTCTTCTCTATCACAGCATGGTTAAATGTGGAAAAAAGACTGTAGTGATATGAAATAAGTGAAGATCATTGATCTGAGATAGTCCATAATCACCACTTTAAGGGCAGAACACCTGTTTTACTTCGGGAACGAATATACATATGCAGCATACTTCCTCGCCATAGTGAACAGTGAATGATGACCCACAGTTTCTCCATTTCCATCTTTTTTCTCTGACTTTCAGTTCTGCGGGCGGGCAGTGAGGCAGTCCACGTGGAAGAATACCTGTGGACTCCAGCCCACCCCCACACCCCCCCGAGGCTCACACTCTTCTTCACTCTCTACCCAAATACATCAAGAGAGCATGAGGTGAACTTCAGTAACAGGTAAACAGGACAAGGTGCTGATCTAACTAACTTCTTTTCTTCTCTTCTCTTTTTTCTCCTTTCCTTTCCTTTCCTTTCCTTTCCTTTCCTTTCCTTTCCTTTCCTTTCCTTTCCTTTCCTTTCCTTTCCTTTCCTTTCCTTTCCCTTTCCTCTCTCCCTTTCTTTCTGTTCTTCCCTCCCTCCCTTCTTTCCTTTTTATCCTCACCCAAGGACATGCTTATTGATTTCAGAAAGAGGGGAAGGGAGGGACAGAGAGAAAGAGACATCGATGTGAGAAACATCAATCGGTTGCCTCCTGCACATACCCTGCCAGTGACTGAACCTGCAACCTGACTGTAAATTGAACCCGCTAGCTTTTGATTTGTAGGACAATGCTCCAACCAACTGAGAAACACCATCCAGGGCACATCTTTTTATTTCCAATAATTTGCCCTGGCTGGGTGGCTCAGTTGGTTGGAGAGTCATCCTGTAAACCAAAAGGTTGCAGGTTTGATTCCTGGTCAGGGCACATACCTGGATTGTGGTTCAATCCCCAATAGGGGCATGTATGGATCAATGTTTCTCTCTCTCTCCCCCTTCCTCTCTCTCTAAAATTGATGAACATATCCTCAGGTGAGGATTAATAAATAATAATTATTATTATACCTTTAAAAATATTTTCTCTTATCAAAAAGCTGAGCTCTACAGAACAGCTCATATGATCAGGAATAATAAACACAGGGTGGGTTACTCAAAGATATTTCATTGCATCATGAAATCTCTTACTACTTTGGAAATAACTACTGTATTGCCTTCATGTAAAGATTTAGTGGCAAGAGTTTCTGTTTCTTAAAATTTCAGAGAATCTCATCACTGCTAGGGAGTGCCCACAGTTATGTCAGAGAATAAGCACCATTTGGTCCAACCTTCAGTGATAAATGGGACCCCCTTACAATAGCCTGGCACGTGCCCAGTTGCTCTGGGCTTGGTGATGGCTCACTCATTCTTTCCTAAGGCATCTAATTTCAACATAGCCCCACTTTTAGGTTTTAGCTCAATATAAGAAAGAGCTTTCTGTCTCCTTCTGGTTTCAACTCACTTTTCCAAGCTCCCCACCTTAGAGATCCTTAGAGATCCCACAAGGCAATTCTAATCTCTTTCACTGAAAGGAGTTTGAGTAACTGCATTTCAAAAAGTCACTGTATTACTCAAATCTGCTCTTGCCAGGAAAACATTCATAGTCATTTTAACCACTTTACAGGACACAGCTTCAAAAACATCTTAGTCATCATCTGTTTGTTCATTCATTTTCCAGGTAAATATTTATAATTATTTCAACTGTTATTCATAAGCATGACTTTAAGAATATCATACTCATCATCTGCTTATTTGTTCATTCGTTCATTCGTTCATTCATTCATTCAGCAAACAATGAGTGAGGCTCTGCCCCTATTAAGTTCCAGGCACTGTCCTGTATGTTCTGGATATACGTGCAGAACATAGTGTGAGACACACAAAAGAAATCAGAAGCTCCTGGTGACATGTGGACATAGAATCACGATGCTGTGCGGTAAGTACTGTCCTAGAGGTATGTAAGTGAACAGTGCTGACATAAATGAGCAAGTTCTAAGATCACTTCTAAGATCACTTCTAAATGCTTTATAAGATCCTAGTCTATCAAAACAGGCTCCAAGCTAATCAACTCCAATCAGCTTGGAGTGAATCTGTCCCACTAAAAGTGACAGGCCGTACTGCTGCAGAAAATACTGAGCAGTGGAGCTGGTGGCCTCCCTAGCACCTTGTTCCTTCTCTATTACTAGAAAACCTTGATTTTGTTCAGGTATCAGTCCTGTGCCCAGCCAGGAGATGCTCAAGTAGTCTAAGCTAATATGTATTTGCTAATGGCTGCTTTTCATAGACATGTGTCCTACTTCCAGCTGGATCGTTAGTGAGACACAAGGGGAAGCCTGCTGCAGGACCACTGGAAAGGATTTTCCTTCCTAATAAAAAGGAACACAATCAAGGAGTATGCCTGTCTTCTCTATCCGTTTGTCCTTCCCTCCCTCCCTTCCTCCGGCACATGGGTCAGAGACAATGCTTGTAGCTATGGCAGCCATCTTATCGGCAGAAGGTGAAGCTGAGGGAGTCTCATAGAAGCCAGTCCAACACTCATCTGGCTACCTCCAGACTTCTCACTTGGTGAGATAATTAACTGAGCATCCCCTTTTTATGGCCACTTTTGGTTAGACATCCTGTTATTTGCAGCCAGAGCCTCCTACCTGGCACAGAGACATGCACAATCTTCAGAGCAAGGGCCTCCGTGACGGACTGGTTGAGAGGAGCAAGTAGCTTTTATTGGTAAAACAAGAAAGAGGCCAAGTAGAAACTTTGGAGAAGGAATCTGTGGTTTCATGTGGTAAGATTTAGAAGGGGAGAATACAGACTAAAGGAAGATTCAAGTATTAGATGACCATAACAGTCTCATTCTGGTTTGGAACATTTATTCAAAATCAGGACAGTGAAAAAGAACCATCTTATCATACTTTGGCTCACTGACGCAAACTTTTAAAACTTTTTAGAAACTGATCTATCCAGAGTAAAGGGAACCAATCATATGATTTGCATCCTAAAAGGCAAAGAGAATGAAATGCCCACAGTGCTTCAGAGAGGGGTCCCTCTGGCGTGGCTGGCACTTCAAACTCAGCTTTCAACCCTCTGCCCCATTCTGCTCTCACTCGATTCTGCTTTCAGGTGGATAACCTAATCCACTGAAAACATCGGCTGCATTTACCTGGTGTGGGATTACAGAAACCTCGTATTAGCCCTCAAATCCCAGGGCAAAGTTAGAAGTTAAAAAAACTCTGTGTTTTTGTTGGGTAAACAAAAGAGGAAAGGAACCCACCAGGGAAGGACCACAGGAGTGGGGGAGCTTTAAGGCCAGGAGTCTCACAGCTTGAAATATTCTAGCCCGGACTTGACAAATATTAGGAAAATAAATTCTGTTTTTCCAAGCTCTTGGCACTTAAGGGCATCTTCTAGGAACTGAAACTTTCTCATTTATAAAGTGTTAATAGTTGAAAAAGGGGTTTTGATAGAAAGTTTACTGGAAAGCTTTATGAATGGCCCTGTCTTCTTCATGCCCCACTCCCAAAATCTGCTTTGAGCCCAAATCTATTTTTTCCTTCTTTCAACTTACTAATTCTCCAGTGAAAGACTTTTAGAGACCCCTGGGTGTAGCAGTGAACACAACAAGCAGAATCCCTGTCCTGCAGTGGAGGAGACAGACAAGGAATGAGGTCATGTGTGCGCACGCCTGTGTGTAAGTGCTGGCTATGTGCTGTAAGAAAGCAGGGAATCTCCTCAGATATAGGCGATTTTGAATGTGGGGACACTGCTGCTTGATAGTAGTCAGAGGAGGCCTCTCTGAGGAAATGACATTTAAACAGAAACCTGAAGCCAAGTGACCCCGTAAGAGGGTAGAGCATTCGGGCAGATGGAGCAAACCTCTGAGGTGCAAACTGGCTCAGCTTGTTGGGAAAACAGTCCAGAGGCCAGTGCGACTGGGCGGAGCTGTGGGAGCTGAAGTCGAGCAGCAGACACGTGTCAGACTCAGGTAAGGGCCTTTATTCCAAAGGTGAAGACAAGACAATGGAAGGTTTTGAGCATCCTGGGCTCCCAGTTCCTTGACCTCCTCACCTGCGATAATTTGGAAATCACAATTTAAAAACTGGAATCGTTACTGGTAGTGACAAGATGAAGGGTGTGGTGATGGGAATGGTGGGCTGAGGTGGAAGCGAGGAGGCCAGGAACAGAGAGGCCTGAGGCTCAGATGGGCGTCCATGTGAGTGCTGAGTCTCTGAGGAAAGAAGAGGCAAGCCAGGCGCTAAAAGCTCAACAAACACACGAGGCAGTAGGTAAGGGCAGAGGAGGCATTACACGCCTCGTGCCTTTCACAGCAGCACTTTTAAAGATGAAGGAGGAACAATGTATCTATATTTAGGTGGAAGAAAGGTAAGAGCAAGCAAGAAGACCCCTGTCCCTATGCCTCGTTTCTGCAAGTGTGCTTATGTACAGCAACACGTTACATTCACAACAAGCAATTTGCTATTCTGAGGAATGAAGGGCACACCCTAATTTGACAATCTAGAAATAAGACAGATAAACTTTTTCACCATTTTTCTCATTGCTACGTGTTCACCTCACATACTCATTCAATAGCACTCAGAAGTGGGCTGCACTACAATAGTGTACCTGTCAGAAAGCTGAAGCTTACACCTTTAGGTAAAACATTTAACTATATCAAGAGAAATCTTCCCTGCTTCTCTATCTAAAAATTTCCCATACTTGATTACCCTGAGCTTAATTTCATCTTCCCTTGATAGCAGAGGGTCACCACCGTCGGGTCAGTAACTGTACTGTTACTGACAGGGATAACGTGGGACGCTCCGGGCGGCGAGTGTGTGAACGTCAGCGGCGTATTTCACTGACGCTGCTAGTGAAGGACGAGAAGGAGAGTCAGGGGCTGCTCTGGTTGTAACAGTTTGGTCTTTTCCTGCCATGATTGGTTGTTTCTTACTGCAGGTGGCACAAATGGTGATGTGCTCCTTCATTTTACAGAGTGTCTGCTCAGGGGCCCACGGGTAGGGACACCTGGACCAGAGAACCAAGTGCCTGGGCTGCGGGAGCAACACATCGCTGCTCAGAATCAGGCACTGTCTGCACAGCAGGAGCTGTAGGAACACCAGCTTCTGATCCAGCATGGTGTGCCTGCACTTCTGGAAGCCAGGGAAAAAGAACACACATAAATGCTTGCCTGCAAACAACCAGAGTGCAGGCAGCACCAAGCAAAGGTGGGCACAGTCCCCTACCACCTGGCTTGGATGCTGTTCACAGGGTGCAGCTGGGGAAGGTTTCATGGAACAGACTCGGAGCCTGACTTTGGGGTGTTCTTGGCTACATAGCAAAATAGCCCTGCTTTTCTATGAGCCTCACACGCACTCTCCGTGCCAGGGTCTGGAAGGGCTTCTAGAAGTTGGGCCTGGAGTCATCCTGCTCACCACCTCTCTGCTGGCTGGCGGATGCGCACCAGCACAAAAGGCGATTATTGACAGTCAGCATCAGATCTGACTGCTCCCGACAGCTCCTGTGATACAGCAACCTCCGGGACTCGAGGACACATCTGTGAGGAGATGTAGTCGCTGCCATCTGCACAAACTGCATTATTTAACTGCGCTGGCACTGATTAACATTTGCTGTAACCTATGGTAATGGGCTCTGGGGCTTTGCATGTCTGCTACACAGTGGCAGCTGATGTCTCCTGCTCCGTCCTTAAAACAGGATGCTTTAATTTTTAATGGAGCACATGTTCGATTGGCTATACAAACAGGCTAATCTGCAAAGCATGTGCTCAATAACAAGCCTGGCTATGCTGCCAGAATATCAACGTGACTCGGCCAAGGTGGGGAGGAGAGGAGGGGCCTCCTGCTCACCTCCACCAGTCAAGGGCTGTGTGCTGGGAGCACTGGGCAGCTGGGAGCCCAGAGGTAGCTGCAGCCAGAGGCCCAGGTGGGCTCCTCTGGAGCCTCTGGGGGTCTGCAGCTCTGGGTGCCTGCAAGCCCTGGCCAGCAGGGAAAAGCAGCAGGTTCGGGCCTCTGGTGTAAAGCCAGATGTGGCATTAAAGATGAAATTCCCCTCTGTTGCACAGGCATGACTAGAATGAGATACAGGCATTCAACTTAATAGACTTACCATGTGCCCTGCACTCTGCTCAGTGACGAGAATTTAAATACAAATAAGGCACAGTCCTTGACTACACAAAACCCACAACAATAACCATAATGCCAGTGTGAGACGTGACATGTTAGATGTAGGTACAAAATTTTCTCAGAGAACAGGGGAGAAAGTAAGCTAGGAGGAGACATTTAAGTGGGGTTTTGTAGTATGGGCAGGAGTTTGCCAGCAGCACTTAAAATGACAGCCAGTTCTGAAGGAATATGGTGTATGGGGAAATGGTAAAAAGTTAGGTGTACTGTTATTGAGTTGGAGATAATTACACAGAGATACCTGTTGAGAAGTTGGCAGTGAGGGTCCAGAGCTTATGAGAGAAGTAACATCAGATAAGACACTGTGCCAGGGTCCTGGGTTCAAGGAGATACTCTGTGGGAAAAGGCTCCCAAGTCAAAACCCTCAGGACATATCTCGCTCTGGGATAGTCACAAAGTATGCTTAGCATACTTACAGCTCTGAAAAGCTCTGTAGTTAAAAACAACTGATAATGAAAACAAATGCCTAACTTTACTTCACCATTTCCTCAACTCATTTGTTCATGGAATCATTTCCTCCAGTTACACTCTCTACCGTTCGCTGGAAGGATGGATATGCTGCTGTCTCCAACTCCCAGGAATGCTTCCTGTAGCCGGGTCTGGGGTCTGATTGGTGTGGGACTGGGGGAGACAGATTGTGCAGTTCTAACCACACACCTCTGCCAATCTATCCCTTGTCTAGCTCCACTATTCCGTCCAGGTAATCTATATAATAGCTATCACAGCGAATGGCATCTATTTGTTCATGTTTGTTTCTACATTAGGTGAGGGACATATTTTATTCGTCTCTGCATTCACAGTGTCAAATTCTGTTACCTGGCAAGCATAGGAACCCAGTGAATATTTACTGAATTGAACCAAAAAATTCTACAATGGTGGAATAGAACAAAGTCAGTTAACCTGGGCTCCAAGCTTCAACCCAGGCCTCTCTGGCACAGCCCCTCATCACTGGAGGCCAGCTGTCCAACATGACAGCTGAGCATTGTCCATCTGGGCTGCCCCTTGGTGGTCACTTGGGAACTCAGCATTCAGACTGCCAGTGGGTGGGTGGGCTGCCTTTATCAGCCACACAGCCCTGGCTCCTGGACAGCTTCTGAGTCTCCATAGCCCGAATTCCCTCTGGTTTGGCCACGCAGGGTAGCAGGCACAGGCTTTGCTGCTAAAGCATCTTACTTACCCCTCTACCTCCAGGCCAGCTCCTCTGGTGAGAGAAAGTTGCAGTGCTAAGAGAAAGCTTAGGAGATACCAGAGCATCCTGGGGCCAAAGACTTCTCCTTGAGGACCTGCAGTTTGCCAGTGTGTGTGTGTTTTCCCTTGGATGGCAGGACGCTTAGGGGCCTTGGTTTGATTGGGGGTTAACTGATCAAGTGTGCATCCCAGAGATGGGGCAGTTCAAAGGGCCTTTTCATGAGGAACCCCAATAAAACCTTCAAAATCCCTCTCACCGATCATTAGCTTAACGTAAGTAATTAGCTCTACCTTCCCTGTTCTAGCTCAAATTTAAAACTTCTTTCTATAGTTACCAAGGCCGCCCAAACCACCTCCCTGTTCTCATTAGAGCAAGGAAACATTTTTCCGTATTGCCTACAGGGGTGGAGTTGGCACCTGCCTAGCCGCCTTGTTGAGGTCTGTATGTATCGTGACTGCGGCACAAAAGTGCTGCTGAAGACCCTGTGAAGAAGGTAGAGGGGTGGTGCCGGCCCAGCCTCGTGGTGGTCCACAGCCTGCCCTTGTCCTTCTAAGGGCTCTCAATCACTTTTCCCCCTTTAAGTCACGCCCTTGGTAACGTGTTTCATTTTCTTACAAGATTTCTAAGAAGCCACAGCACATGAAAAAACAAATGCAATAAAATGAGAACCAAGTTTGCGGGGTCCTATCTACACCATCAAGTAGAAAGAAGACTTGGAAGGAGGCTGGATGACCAAAACAGAACATGCACCCTAAAATCTGACCTGTGTCTGGCTTTCAAGGCTTCTGCTGCTTATGGTCCCTCTCTGCTGCAAGCCCACTCTTCCACAAGTTCAGAAATAAAAGAACGGCAGAACTGATACCCTCATTTATCAGATGAGCAAACTATGGCTTGCAGAGAAGTCGATGCTCCAGGCCTCTCACCTGCTTCCTTACAGCACCAGTATCTGAGCTGTAGTCTTGCAGATACTAGGTCGGACTCCTTTCTAATGCATTGTGCCACTCACAGTGCCACCGATCCACTCGACTGTTCAGACGGTCAGCAGATGCCAGGGAGGGTTGGTGCTGGATGACTCAAATCTTCCCATTGTAGGTACCATGGGCTGCTTGGCCAATATGGCTGAAGCTACTTCCTCCACTTCCTGTCACTCAGGGAAGCCCACAGGCCTGTAACTGCATTCAGATATGGTGCATGTGGGCCATCAAACACTTTAATTAGTTTGTCTGGAAAAATGAAACTGATCAAATTAAATATTAATCCTATTTAAACTATGGGTAAATCAGTAGGGGAATCATCAGATAGGAAGGGCCATTCTTAAATGTAGACTTTTAAAAAAATTAGTTTCAAAGGCCTTTCCTCCTGCTTTCTGTCCCCTGCCAACTAAGTTGATTTCAAAGCAAAAACAAAGCTTCTATTTTCCAAGCACAACAATGATGACTAACCAGAAGTTTCTTTCGCTGAAATATTGAATGGAAAATTCAGTTTCTTAAATCTTTCTAAATCTTTGCCTCTGATTGGGTTCATTAATAAACATGCTGATTTTGTTACAGGGAGAGACATATGGTATAATCCGCTAACAGGAAGAAGTATTTTGCATTTTATTGTAGAAAACAAACATGCAAACAGGTTCTCACAGATGGTTTTCTTAGCTTCTGGGAGGGGGAAAAGGCTTAATAATGCTTGAAACTACTTTTTCTCTTTAACAACAACGTAAAAAAATTCTTGCACATTTCCAGTGGAACTGCTTATAAATTAGATTAAGTTCCAGTCCAAGGTTTTACCAAATCACAATGCACTTTTCCCCGTGTTTAACCATACATACACGCACACACACAGGCATTGTCTTCCCCTCCTCCCCACCCTCTTCCTTCTCCTCTTAGAAACATTAACTTGCTCAGAGAGGCAGAGATAATTCAACAGCACTTCATTTATCCATCATCATAAAGGAACAAGGTTTTCTTACAAACAAATTTTCCAGATAATTGATGCTTACCTATCCCTTTAAGGTTTTTCAAAAAGTGGTAGTGATGTTGGTTTTTCTTTGAAATAGACTTTACTCTGCAGAACAATTTCATATTTACAGAGAAACTGAGAAGCTAATGCGGAGCATTCCCATATAGCCCACACCCAGTTCCCCCTACTACAAACATCTTACTTTAGTATGGAACATTTGTTACAATTAATAAACCAATACTGATACATCATTATTAACTAAAGTCAATACTTCATTCATATTTTCTTAGTTTTTACCCAATGTCTCTTTTTTTCTGTTCCAGGATCCTATTTAGGATACCACGTTCCATCTAGCTGTTGTGTCTTCTTGGGCTCCTCTTGGCTGCGGAAGTTTCCCCAAATCTCCCTGATTTTGATGACCTTGACATTTTGGGACAGTACTGAGCTATTTCATAGGATGCCCCATTACTGGAATTTGTTTGGAGTTTTTCTTATAATAAGACTGAGTTTATGGATTTTGGGGAGGAAGATCACAGAGGTAAAGTATTAAATCATTTTCATCATATAATAGCAAAAGTCTATTCTACCAACATGATTTATGACTGTTGATGTTGACCTTGATCACCAGGCTGGAGTGGTGTGTGTCAGGTGTCTCCACTGCACAGTTACCCCACCCCCTGCCCCATACTGTATTCTGGGAAGAAAGTCACTAAGTACCGCCAAGACCCAAGGAATTGGGGGGTATTCCTCCTTAAGGATGAATTATTTGGGATTCTTCTGCCTGGGAGGTTTCTATCTTCTACATTTATTAACTCATTTTTACAACTACAAAATCACGAATATTTATTTTATACCTTGGGTTATAATCCAGTGCTACTTTATTCATTGTTTTACTCAAACTGTTCTAGGTTTAGCCCTTAGGAACACTTTCAGTTGCCTCCTGTGATCCTTTGACAGATCGCCATTATTTTTTTTCTTTTTAAGCACTTCCTTACTTTCTGACACTATAAAATACCCCAGACTCATCTTACATCAATATATTTCCTACCCTAACCCTAGAATCAGCCATGTCTCTTTTAAGGCATTTTTCCTTTTATTGGACAATGGGGTTAGAACCAAGATCTGGATGGAGGTGGTGTGCTCCCTGCCATGGGGGTGCCCTTCCTTTCCAGCCTTTTCCGCTGACAGGACACAGAAATAAATGTGAGCGTACTAACCTTTGTATAACACAGACCAATAAACAGTTCTATATGTAAATCATCTATATCTATATTAAGCTAAACATGAGTTAGTACTGATGGTCTCCAAGTCCAATCCATTCCCACGTGGATCTAGCCTCCTCCTCCCTTGTTTATCTGTAAATGCCATCCAACAGTGAGGGGCCTGGCTGTGTGGTAAATTTTCTTTTTTTACTGTCTAATTTTTTTCCTGATACTTCTTGAGGATCTTTTTAAGAAGCTATGGGAGGTAACATGTTTATTCTGCAGTGAATGAGATTCAACTTTTGGGAGGACACAAGTTTATCACTGTGAGAAATAACTGTTTAGCTTGGTTACTAACGTTCTTATTGAATTTATTGGAGTGACAGTGGTTAATCTTGGTTATTAATCTTTAGCTCAGAAATCAGAATTCAAAGAGATCCTGAAAAACTGGACCAATGGATTAACTCTAACAAGCTAGAATTTCATAAGGAAAATTATAAGGACTTGCCCTTGAATTTGATCCATCTGCCACAAAAGAAACAGAGGGAGTCATTAGATTTTGGGCTTGGCCAATGCCCTCAGAGCCTACCAAGGCTGGGAAGTTGCCTTCACTTGGCTCGCCAGTGGTGCTGTTCAGCTCTTGAGCGCAAGGCTTGAATTAGCAGGTGTCCAGGAAATATTTACAGAAAGTTTAATGCCTTTACCATTTCTCCCCTCACTGTTATCACCATCCTTTCACTTTTTGTTTACTGTGTGTTCAATTTGTGGTTTGTCTCTTCTCCGATACCTTCCTAAAGCATAGCTACAAACAAACAAACACCCGCACCAAACTAAGCCAAAAATAAAACTACACAAAAACCCTAGGAAACCAAATACACATACTGTTAAAACAACAGGTAGGCTTGGAGATAAGCTTTCAGGTAAATCAGAGCTTTTCCAGTGGGTTACATAAATGAGCTTGGAGGATATGTGGCATCTCTCTTCGCCTAGTCAGGGCTGTTCTATGCTTGTTGTAAGGGTTTTAATGTCTGCTCTGGCCAGGTCGCTGAAAGAACTGCCCCTTGACAGGAAATCATGAAACCACAAGTAGGATGGGAAGTGGCATTTTCACTCCTCTGCGAAAGCAGTGACTAACTTTCCTCTCTGCCACCATAAGGCTCATTGGGAATTGCAAAAGTTGGCTACTACCCCTCATCTATAAGTATGATCGTAAAAATTTGCCAGTATATTAATGAATTTTATTTCTTAAATTTTGTGTCAGGAAGAAAAGGATTCCATATGGGAGAAGAGGGAAAAAAATCATGTTTATTCACAAATGGCATGATCCTATGCATAGAAAATCCTAAGGAGTCCACAAACAACAACTAGTTTGTTACTTGAACTAATAAACAAGTTGGGCATATTCACAGGATATACATGGGCTTTAAGATCAATATGTAAAGATCAATTGTATTTCTCTAAAGCAGCAATGAACAGTTCAAAAAAAATTTTTTTTAAATTCTCCAAAACAAAACTCACAACAGCAATAAGACATAAAAGCTTGGTAATAAATTTAACAAAAGAAACACTAAACTTGTACACTGAAAACTACAAAACTTGTTTGAGAGACATTAAAGAAAATCTAAATGAAGGGAAAGACATTCCATATTCATGGCTTGGAGGACTCAATATTGTCAAGGTGGCAATCATGCCGAAATTAATCTGCAGATTAAAAGCAATCTCTATAAAAATTCCAACAGACTTTTTTTTGTTGCTGTAGAAATTGACAAGATGATCCTAAATTCTGTATGGAAATGTGAAGGGTAAACGATAGTCAACACAATCTTTAAAAAAAGAATAAAATTGGAGGACTCACAGTTCCCAATTTCTAAACATACTATAAAACTATAGTAATCAAGACAGTCTGGTAGTGACACGGGACAGATGTAGAGATCAAAGGTACAGAAACTGGAGTCCAGAAACAAGCGTTTATACACAGGGTCAGCTGAGGTTTAACAGCAGTGCTGGGGTGCTTCAGCAGGGAGTTGACAGTCTTTTTCCTAAGGAATGCTGAGGCAGCTCGATAGCCACATGCAAGAAGAGTAGTTTAGACTCTGCCTTACTTCGCACCATACACAAAAGTTAACTTGATCAAAAAGATCTAAACTGAAGAGCTAAAATTATAAAACTTTTAGAAGAAAACATAGAAAAAAGTCTCTATGACCTCAGGTTAGGCAAAGGGTTCTTAGATACAACAACAAAAGTATGATCCATAAGAGAAAAAATTGATAAATTGGACTTCATAAAAACTAAAAATTTAACACTTAATGAAATTAAAAGATATCACAAATATGAAAACTCAAGCAACTGACTAGGAGAAAATATCTGCAAATCACATACCTGATAAAGGACTTGTATTCAGAATATATAAAGAGCACTTAAAAGTCAATTACGAGCAGACAAAACTCAAATAGCCCAATTCTAAAAAGTGGGCAACAGATTTGAACAGTATTTCATCAAAGAAGGTCTACAAATGTCTAAAACCATATTGAAAAGATGCTCAACATCATTAGTCATTAGGGAAATGAAAACTAAAACAACAGTGATATACCATTTCATATCCCGAAGAATAGTTACAATCAAAACAATAGTAAGAAACGTTGTGAGGATGTGGAGAAAATAGAATCCCCTACATTACTTGGGGAACATAAAATGGTGCAGCCACTTTGGGAAACAGTTTGGAAGTATCTTTTAAAAAGTTAAACAGTAATTTACTGCATACCCAGCAATTCATTCTAAGTATTTAGCAAGAGAAATAAAAACATGTCCACTCAAAGATTTGTATATGAATATTCACGGTGGAATTATCAATAATAGCCAAAAATGGAAATAAATGTGCATCAGTTGGTGAGTGGGTAAACAAAATATGGTATATCCATTCAGCGAAATATTCTTCAGCAATAAATTGAGTAATAAGCTATTGATACACATTCCAACACAGATGAACCTCAAAACATGCTAAGTAATAGCAGCTGAATGTAAAAGATTACATGCTATATGCTGTTACGTGTAGAAAATGTTCAGAAAAGGTAACTCTATACGGACAGAAAATAGATGAGGGTTGCCTTGGACTGGGGTGATGATGGGGACTGATTGTAAACAGGCATAAGGGACTTCACTGACCCGATAAAAATGTCCTAAAACCTGAATTTTGGTGATGAGTGTACAACACTGTAAGTTTACTAAAAATCATTGCATTGTACACTTAGTACTGGTGAATTTTATGGCATATAAATTATATTTGAGCAAAATTATTAGAAAAGCTGATAAATAATATGCATAACAAAATCTTGTTTGAAAACAAATCAAAACAAAAACAACAGAGCAAAAGAAGCCAAAGTGTAAAATGAAGCTCTCAACTACAACCGCCATGTGCTGCGTTACAGGCTCAGACCTTCCTCACCTCCTGGCTGAAAGCTGTGCCCTCTGACCTGCTTCTCCTACCCTCACGTCCTCTGCTCCAGGCCCTGGCAATGCTTTTCTGCATTTTTTGTTTGTTTGTTTGTTTTTCGACCCGCATTACCAGTGATACGTGCAGTGCTGTAGTGCCTGCCTTTCTTTCTCAGGCTTGTTTCACGGAGCAGATGTCCTCGAGGTCCAGCCATGTTGCCCTTACGGCAAGACCCTTTTTTTTTTCCCATTGTAGAATAAGAAATTTGCTAAGAGTAGAACTTAAATGTTCTTACCAAAAACAAATAAAAAGAATAAATATGTGAGGTGACAGATGTGGTATTTAACTGGATCCCTTCACAATATACATGTTATTTCAAATTACCACAGTGTACATTGTAAATATCTTATAATTTTATTTGTCAATTATACTTCAGTAAAGCTGAAATTTTATAAAATTAATAAAATAAAATTAAGCTGCACAAGAATGTACTTTTATCAGTATTACCCACATAAAAGGGCTTTAGAAGTCAAATCATCCACCATGGTGTTCCCTGGTTGTGAATATTTTTTATAATAAACATGTATTACGTTGAAACTTTAAAAATGAACTGTGTACCAATGTGTTACTGATCTGGATCTACATTTTAATTCTGGTTAATATACGAAACAGATAGCATTCACGCATTGCCTGTACTCTGGCAGGGAGAGGCAACTACCAAAGGAACTTAGGGGCCCTATTTACTCCCAACTCTTTATTATGGAAAATTTCAAAAATACAAAACTAGACAGAATGTAACAATTTCCACAAATACTAACTCCTGGCTAACCTTGTTTCATGTCTTCCCCTACCTACTTCCCTCATGCCATATGTTACGGGCAGAAGAACTGAGCTGCCTATTATGTTGAGATGCAAATATGGAAATAAAGACAGCTCTGAGATCATGAGATGTCCCTGTGAGGACGGGCAGAGGTAAATCCTCTGAGAATGATCCTCTGGCCATAAGACACTATCTTTTTCCAGGAGTTAAGGCTTGGCTGAGACAGAGAAATGGAAGGAGCGCGATTAACTTGGATGGTCAAAAAAAACTTTATTGTCCACGCTGGGAATGTGCCTGGTCAAACATGAATGGACACTTTTCTAGGATTGATCTGCTTGCCCGAGGAAGGTCAATGAGGCTCGCTTTGTGCGAGCACTAGGCTACCATTTACAGCGCTTGGATGGAGCAATTTACGAGGTCTCCTCATGCCCTGGAGGAACTAATCACTTCACGTGGATGAGCAGTTTGTGGCTGGGGCAGATTATTCCTCCTAAACATCCAGAGAACTTGAACAGCATGGGAGCTTCTCACCAAATCTGGGGAATAAGGGAGTCCCGGAGGGTCCTCCGTCCTCAGCATGACCCAACCCTAGGAATCATCTCCCATTCAAGGCAAGGCCAGCACACACTGGCTGGGAGAATATTCCTTAGCTTTCCACCTTCTGACTTGCTGTCTGGTCTGGGTAGAGACACAGGACCCCCTTTTAGAGAAAAGATGCAGGGACCCCCCACCTCCCCATTCAAGCACATCAGCCCCAGACTCCTACCATCACACTCACCCCTTTCAGGATACAGCGTATCTGGAGACAAGCTTCAGAGCTCAGAGCCAGATAAATGAGCCCCCTTTACTAGAGGGAGAAAACTTCCCAGCTGCTGTTCAGAGCCCCCTAGCATGCCCTGAAGCCATTCAGATCTCAAGGGAAACCTGCTGAGCCTCTAACCTAGGTGTCTGTATCACACTGAAACCCCACCTCTGAAACAACAGTCGACACAGTCTTCAGGTGGTCAAAGGGGAAAGCCACTATTATTATTATGTTAAACTTCTGAACTGTAGGCCTGGCCTCCTGTGTGATCTTGAGAGAGAAATTTAGCCTCTCAAGTTACATCACCACTGTGTCAGAGGCCTTAGTTAAGGCAGGTAAGGCAAAGTGAGATTTGAGGTGTTTATGCTTGATGTCTCTGCCTGGTCACTAGGAAGCTCTCCTTAGTATCCACTGTACCATTTCCTGGTCTAAGGACTTGGAATAAACCGCAATCTCTATCTGATTCTCAGCGACAGATTTGTCAGGGTTTCACTACTTGTATTTTGGCAGCAAATCTCCTTTAGGTAGTTATTAACTTTTAAATACAAAATCCAGGCACCAAATCATAAAGCAGAGAAGACATATACAATTTGGGTTAATTAAAATGCCTCCAAGTGAACAGGTGACAGACGTCAGGCCTCCTGGCATCCGGAAGACAGGCACTGCAACAGACTATTAGGATTCCTGTGTTAATCAGGTAATAGTAACTTGGGTAATTAGCAAATCACACCAAATCTTGTTTAAGTCCCCAGTCTCATTTAGAGCCTTTTGGAGAAACTGTTTAAATACAAAGGACACACTCTCCTACTAACAGAAGATGCCTGCTGACTGGGGCAAATATCCAAGCTTCCCTGCTTCTATTAAACCCATTTTATTATGAAGTCTCAAGGTCTAATTCACCAAGGACTGAAAGAGACAGCATTTGTCCCTTTGCTCTTCTTGCAAAGACTCTGGAGTTCTAGTAGACTTCAAAGACTGCGAAAGTCCCAGAACAGAAAAATAGCAACGGTCTTCATTACTAGTCTACCAACGCACTCCATAACCGTCAGGAAAATAAGTAGTTCTGCCCCCCTGTAATTCACAGGTAGAGAATCTAGTTAACACCCCTCAGTAGGCAGAGGTCCCTGAGCCTGGGGAAATGCAAACAGTGATGCTAAGCCTGGTGCTGTGGGACACTCAGCAAACCCCAGTTGACGGGCAGTACACATGCTCAGGCTGGAGCAGCACCTCAGCCTCGTGCGTCTGCATCCCTCTCTCTGCAAGGTCGTATTGTAAATCGTTTTCACGGAGCTCTTTACAATACTCCTCTAGTCAGACCTAAAGTACAGCTGTGATGTTACTAAATTCCAGTCCTGTCACCGTGCTTAGAATAGCTCCTACAGGGCTTGTTTCTACAAGACAGTCAGTTCAAGCCCAGGGACTGTTGGGTGCCACTTGTCCATGTTTCTTTGTAGCTCAGAGGGTCAGGAAAATAATGTAAAGGTCCACAGCATGGCCTTAGTAGTCAGTCTTGCCTATTGAGTGCTTGAAACATAATTTCTTTTTTTCCCTTGCCTTCTATTTATATCTTCTTACCTAATCACTTAGCCAGCATTCTGGAGAGGGGAGAGGTCAAGGAATTGATGTGTCATTGACATAAGAAGGAGAGGGGAGAAACCCGAAGTCCTTCGGGGCACCAGAGCTCGGCTACTTAGTAGAGATGGGTGACTCTGGCCCCGTGCCGTTCACTTTGAACCCCATCTGCTACACGGGAGCAAGAACACTTCCCCACTGATTCAGACAAAAGAGAGAATAAATGGCAGGGTGTTCTGTTAACCATAAAGTATCACACAAGCTGTTGACTCCAAAGGCATTCTGAGGACATGAAAGCCACACAGCCAGCCTGGGGTAGTGTCTAGAAATAGGGCACCTCATTTCATACTCTTCATGGGTAACTGCCTGCCTGGTCTGCTGGCTCCTATGCAACATGGCAGGGACTGAGGAGATGCTCACAGGAAGAACCTCGTGTGGTCTCTGCTCTTGAAAGACAGGCTGTAGGGTGGGCAGAATGATGGAAAGCAAAGGTCTCCGGACAAGGAGTTTAGTTACAGGGGTTCTAGGTACAACTTTGCAAATAACCTGCCATGTTAACCAGTGACCTGGAAAGTAAAACAGATGATCAGAACGACAGCTGGTGAACTCTTAGGAAGAATGGTGCCCACACAAAGCCAACGGGGGTTATGAAGAACAAGTCATCAGAACGAGACTCTTTTTTTCCCATAGGGAATGAGGTTGATACACTTGAAAATGATGGAGACAGGGCAGCCCTGTATTCAGTGAGATATAAATGAGCTTTCACATGGAATTCAAATGCTCAAGCAGAGAAATGTAGTTGGGACAAAAGTGTAATTAGGTGAGTTCGTGAATGTTTGATGTGCCCACGGGGAGAAGATGAAGGTCTCCAATGCTAGTTTCGTTCACCCTCTCAGGTTCCACATTTGTATGAGCAGCCGATGGGAACCAGGGCCATCGTCTGATGACAAGTTGCTGCAGACACCATGCTTTTTGTCACCTTTCCCACTTTGTGTGTGCAGTTCCTCCTCCCTGGTGCATTAATCCCTAGCTCTCCCCAGGCCAACTCCAGCTCACAAATACTCCATTTCCCAGAAAGCCTGGATTTGTGAGGCACCTCGCCCCTGTATTCCCAATAATCTCTGAGGGTAGTAACTGATTGTTTTGTCCCCACTGTATCCCAGGATAATGTCTGGCTCACATTGAACTGAATTTTCACACGACATGATGCTGAAAATGGTAGTGTACTGGATCCTAAAACACAGACCCCAAACATCTTCACACACTAAAGGAATGGGTAAATTCCATCTTATCCTGATTAGATGGCCTTTAATTAGAATAAATGTAGTTTGCCCATTTACATAAGAAATGCACATGTATAGGTGGAGCACACAGCTGAATAGTTATTTATGTGAACACTCACATTAAGTCTGGAGTAAACAGATGCTTTTGGTAAAACCGCCAGAAAAGCCAACACCACTAAAAGGTGGCATTGGTCTCTGTCAAAAGCAACGACAGTCCCTCACCCACTCTGGGTTGCTCAACCTAGGAATTAACAAACCACAGCATGTCCTGAAGAGAGTAACTAAATGACATAGGGTTGGCAAACCAAGAAATTTGAGGAATGTTTGAAAGAACAGAATATAGGTCTAGACAAGAGATACTTAGAAACATGTAACTGCTTTCAAATGTCTGCAGGGATGATATATAGCAAAGGCAGTGGACTAAGTTTCCATGGGACCAGGAGGGGGCAGAAGCAATGAAAGAAAGTAACAGACTTCACTTCTTAAAGGAGGAGATTTCACATGAATTAGAGGTATCCTTAGTTTACTTACTCAGAACTAGGTTACGTTTTCCAGCACAAGAGGTTCAGAGAGAGCCCAGATCACCTCTTCCCAGTAACGCTGAGGACGTTTACAGCAGAGGCCTGCATTCAGTAGCTGCTTTTAAGTGTTAAGCAACTGGGATGTTCTAGCATGCTAAGAATGTCACCTGCCACCTGTGCACTTCACCTTACCCATATGAGGTCAAAGGGAGTGGCTGGCAGTTGCACCACAGTCAGGGCTTTTCGGGAAGATGTTGAGTGGAGTTTTGATTTGAGGCACGCCTGCCTCACTAGAACAAGCAGCTGGTGCCTCTCTGCCTGGTACTTGTGGGAGGATGTGACTTGTGGGAGCCCCACTGAAGGAGCCACACTGAGTAACTCCCAACTAATACTGAGAATGGATGCAAACCCAAGAGAGGAGCCAGCAAACAGAGCATGTAACCTTTCACCTCCTTAAAGCCCAAACCTTGATTGTTCCTGCACCAAAGATATCTGGGCAGCATACAGGGCTTCCGCCAGAACCAAGGAAGCCTTTTGTGCTTGTCCCGCTGGCAGCTGGGAAGGGCTTTTTTCCTTCAGTGGGGCTAGTTAAATTCTTGGCACTGCTGGGTGAGAGCAAAGAGACTGTTCCCACTACAAGGCATTGCCCAATGGACTCCCCACATACCCGCTAGTGGGGTGGTCAGCCTCACTAAAGACAGAAGGTGGAAGCAAGAAGCACTTTCTTCTCCTGAGTTTTCTAGAAGCTTCTGCAAATCCAGAATGACGACCACCACCTCCACCAACAAAACAAAACAACAAATAACCCCACCACCCAGGAAGAAGGGCTGTGAGGTGTTCTATTTTCCATTTTGTTAGGCTGCTGGAGGAAAAGGACCAAGTGGAAGGCGGGGTGCCAGGAGCTCCTTTTCCCCGAGGCTGTGGTCCAAGTAAAACTAAGAAAAATGAGACTAGGGGGAAAAAAAAAGAAACCCTCAACACCACAAAAAGCCAATGGCTGGAAAATCGGGGGAGAAGTAGGGCTGGATGGTTGGAAACTGGGCTTCACTGGTGGCTAAGGGCATGCCCTACACAGACTTGCAGAGAGGAGGCCAATTCCTGCGCCAAGCCCCACAAGACAGGCGGATAGTGCTGGTTTTGTTGGCGGATTTTTCCTTTCGGTGGGGGGCTTTCTTCCTGCGCAGCAGGCAGCAGAGGGAACGCTGACAAGCACTGGCAGAATTTAAAAAATTGCTGCCACTCTCCCACAGACGTCCATTATGTCTCTGAAGCCTTACGATTCACAGCATAAAAGCATAATCAAGAGAAATCATGGTACAGCTCAGTCAGGATGGGCAGAATAGTCCATTTAACTTTATGTTAAAAAAAGGAAAATAATTGGACCAACATTTGTTTGAAATGGGAGTAGGAAATAGCTTGTTTTCAATCTATTTCAAATGAAAAACCCCCATTAAATGCTCATTGGAAACTATTTAGTTTGGAAACAAGTTTGGTATTCCATAGGCAACGCACGTTAAAAGTTGCAGCGCCGCCTAATCTGCGTAAGGGCCATCGACAGCCTGATGACCTAGTTCTAACAGGGCTTTTCAAAGAAGTGCTGGCTGGGCTTGGACTATTCACAGCCCGGCTGTTGGCTTCCCAACAAAATCTGCAAGACCAAACTGGTTGGAGAAAAGGAAGTCTTTCAAGTTGACAGAAAGCCCCAAACCAGACTCTACTGGCAAAGAGCAAAGAGAAACCAAAGAGAATCTAACGTGGTGGGACCTGAGCCTTCCAGAAGAAGGAAGCGGATTCTTGGTGCCCTACCACATACCACGCTGCAACTCTGCCTCACAGACAACAGCAGTCAAAGCCCCCATCTCAAGGCCTCAGGAGCCTAGAAACACAGAACCCCAGGGAGCACTCACCTTTATGTGATGCACCAATTCCTTTGATAACCTTCCCAGAGTCATTGCGCTGGGAATGGAAGCCTCAGAGAGAGGCTGGCCCAGACTGGCCTGTTTCATGCACTGCAGTCTTCTTGCTCTTCAGGCCTCTCTGTGTTTCGGTTTCTCTTCTAGATATGGCTATATTATGAAGTGTGCCAACGGAATTCTCTAAGTAGTAATTTCCAAGGGGTCAGGGACTGTTTTTAAAACTCCTCTTGTTCACCCAGAATCTAGCACTGTATGTGGCACACTGCAGGTGCTAAATCCATGTTTGTTGAATGAATAAATGAATGAATGAGGGAATGAATGTACATCCTAAGAAGGACTAGGGAACCTTGTAAGAAGGGTTTGGTATAAGAAGCTAGGTTTTCCTTTAAGCGTGAGAAGCACAAATTTTAAAAGTTTTGTATGTTAATGATGCAAGAGCTGGCCACTTTACAAATAGGTAAGAAATCTGTCAACCAATAATCCTTAAGTAAAATATAAAAGATTTCCCCCTGATATTAAAGACATGCACCATTACTACTTTAAGCAGCACAGATTTTATTTATCCCGTTGGAAGAAAAAAAGGCCACATAGTGGGGCTGCTCCACGCTCTTGCAGGCACCTGGGTAGCCTTCGTCTTCCCCAGGCCAAGCAATCTGTTCAGCAGTCTTATGTTTCTCAATCAACTGAAATATTTACATTCTTCTCTTACTTTAACTTCTGTTCCTATTCTTTCACTCCCCATCTGCCTCCATTTCTTCCTTCATTTAACCTGGAGGTTCTCTGAAAGGGATAAAATGGCTCTCATCTGAGTAACATTTTTCTTGAGAGAACTGGAGTGCCCTCCCCATACCAAATGGTACTTCTCATTTAAGGGTGAAGTACGGGCTCTCTCAGACCCAAACCCTCCATTCCTCCTATGGCAACACTGGTGTGGTTTGCCTGAGTCACTGGGATTTTTAGGTAAAATGGAGAGAGTTGCTTGCTGGAAAAAAGTCTTAATTTCACGGAAATTTATGGTTTAACTTTAATAGATTTTGCATATATAACATGAATCAACTCAGGAAAGGAAGCCCTCTTCTTCCCAACTGTTCTGCACATTTCAGTAGTACATGCAAATATAGCCTGTCATTACCAACTTTAACAAAACAGAATTATTTCTGAAAGACTAAAATTTGATTCAATAATAACAACATAAATATAATGCTATAATACCTGGGAGTGGATGAATGTAGCTACACAGATCTTTGTTATAGATCAAATGCTTTTATTTTTCTTTTCAGAAATTCATGGAAAACCTACTATTTGCAAATTTCGTGGTAAGTACTGGTGGATGTGGTGGGTGGGCATATAATAAAGACTGAATATTTGTTCTTATTCTCCAGGGCGGCTGGGCATGGGCACCAATCACACAAATGACTAAAAGGGGGGGTAAAATGCTCAGTGTGGGCAGAGTTTAGGTTTCCTTCATCTCGACATCTCAGGGTGGAACACTAGAAATGTGGTGTGCAGGAGGCCTGGGGACCAGGGGTCTAGATGGTTGGACATGCATGGAATGCTCTACCTTCTTGTTATTGCTTTTGATTCTCCTACTGAAAAAGGCCTTGGTTTCTAGCATAGCAGCAGCAGTGGCATTCTCAGATCATGGACTTTAATTTCTTACAACATTCTCTACAGAGAGACAAGCCCACTCTGAATATCTGTGGTGAGACTCAAGGAGGAAGCCACGGAATTCTCTTCTTTACCGTGGTTGGGCCGCTTGGGCTCCCATGTGTTAAGCAGGTGTAAAATAGACTTCTGGTCAACATGGCTGGGTAGGCCAATGCTGTGTTTGCTTCCTCCCATGACCACATCAAAATTACACCATAAATCAATCATCATTGAGAAATACCCGAAGACTAGCTGAACAGAAGTCTTACAACTAAAGATATAAGGAAGTCATGTTGAGAAGACTAATAGGAAGGAGGGGCAGAGATGCAGAACTGGCAGGTCTCACATCCACCTGTGGCAGTTAAGAAATAGGAGGGATATCTCAGCTGGGAGGTCCCCCGAAGAGTGAGGGCCCCATGACATCTGGCTGTAAAAACAAGCAGGGATTGTGCCCAAGAAAGAGTGGGGGCTGATGGAGGCTGAAGTGAACCTCCTAAGGGGCCTGCACACAGACTCACATGCTAAAAACTTCACTCCTTCTAAGTTCTAGCACAAGAGCAGCCCCTCCCCCCTGGGCACACAGGGAGGAACTAAATTGACTAACTTCAGGGTGTGGCCGGAGGGGCAGGTGTCTGAGCAACTACATCTGGGGACTGGAGCACAGGCAGGCACCACTGTTCCTTTGCAGAGCCCTCCTCCCATCCAGACACCTAACGCAGACGAGTGCCAAATTATTACTCTCCATTAACCTGGCTAACACCATTTGCCCCACCCTGGTGATTCCCCGAGACCCCCACCTCACCTAATTTGCTCATCTGGCCTGAGACTCTTCCCTCGGCCTTCCTTGGCTCATGCTGTTGACTTTCCCGAAATCTCTCACAGGTCCACAAACCCCAAACAAGCAGTGACCAGCCTCAGAGTGTCTTATAGCTCTTGCTAAGCACCCCAAGCCCAGCAAAAGCAGAGCCCAGTATCAACTTGCATTATAATTCCTATCAGGTGGCCCCAAGCCTGCCATAAATGTGGTCAGTCTGGGCCTGGAATGTAACTTCAGCTAAGGGGCCACAAGCCTAGCATTAAGTCACATCTTAGTGCCCACCAAAGGGGATCAAACCAGGCACAAGTGGCAGCCGTCCTTGGTTTACCACACACTTACTCTCACATGCCTCCAAGCCCAGCACAAGCAACAACCAAACCCAGATCACATTCCAGCTTCTACCATGAGGCCCTGAGCTCGAAAGAAGTGATGGTTTACTCAGCCTGCCATGAAGCACCTCCAGCAGCCCAACAAAAGCTACTCCAACTCCGTGGGGTTAGCCCCTGTACAATAGCTCATCTGCTCTACTCACAGCCTCAGGGCCGGTCAGCATGAGGATCAACCCCACCCACTGATATGCCAGTAGGAACCAGGCTCAACTCCAACAGGAGGGCACACACAACCCATCCACACAAGGAACCACCTGTGGAGCACCCAGTTCAGGTGACCAGGGAGACTGTCACTGGGTTCCACGGGACATTTTCTATATAAAGCGACTCTTTCAAGACCCAGAAACATAGAAGACCCATTTAGTAAATAGAAAGAAACACAGGGATTCAGCCACAATGAGGAAACAAACTGGTTCTAAGTGAGAGAAAAGGGCAAAACTCTGAAAAAAACTAAATGAAATGGACAGAAATAGTCTACCAGACACAGAGTTCAAAACAGTGTTTATAAAGATGCTCAATGAGCTTAGGAGAATAATTGATGAACTCAGCGATAACTTCAACAGAGACAAAAAAACATTTAAAAGGTGACAGAAAACAAAAAGAACAAGTTAGAAATGAAGAATACAATAATTGCAATAAAGAATATATTAGAGGGAATCAACAGCAGATTAGGTGAAACAGATGATCAAATCTTGTCTTGATTTAGAAGAAATGGTAGTGGAAAACACCTCATCAGAATGGCAAAAAGAAAAAAAATTAAAATAAGGATAGTTAATAGGACTTCTGAGACAACATTAAATGCATCAACATTTGCATCATAGGGGTAACAGAAAGAGAAGAGAGAGAAAAAGGGATTAAAAACCTATTTGAAGGATAATGATGGAAAACTTCCTTAACCTGCAGAAGGAAATAAACATATTGGGTTGGCCCAAAAGTCCATTTAGTTTTTTCCATAAGGTGACTCTAGTAGTGCTTAGTGGTTTTTAACTTCATTCAAAACAATTTTGTTAAATTGTATAGTGACAGCTGTCATATCAGTATGCATTTTTAAAAATCTTATCAAAATAGGTGAATTTTAATACAGCCATTTTAATACTGAAGATGGAAGAAAATGTGCAACATTTTCAGCATATTATGTTTTATTGTTTCAAAAAAGGTAAAAACACAACTGAAATGAGAAAAAAAAGATTTGTGCAGTGTACGGAGAAGTTGCTGTGACTGACTGAACATGTCCAAAGTGGTTTACTAAGTGTCTATGTACTACTGACATTTTGGCCAAATTTTTGCTGTGGGGTTGTCTTATGCATTGGAAGATGTTTAGCAGCACCCCTGGCCTCTACCCACTAGAAGCCAATAGCGGGAGATAGCTGACATACTGAAAATATGCAAATCAGTAAGTTATTGGTGAAAATGAAGAATATGTCTTTTATTTTGTGGGAAAAAAACCATATGGTCTTTTGGCCAACCCAATACAAGTCCAGAAAGCACAGAGTCCTCAGCAAAATAAATCCAATGAGGGCCATGCCTCAATTAAAATACCAAAGATTAAAGACAAAGAGAGGATCTTAAAAGAAGCAAGTGAAAAGCAGTTAGCTTTGTACAAGGGAGAGTTCCCATAAGACTGTCAACTGATCTCTCCGCAGAAACTTTGCAGGCCAAAAAAAGATTGGCATGAAATATTCAAGGTGATGAAAGGCAAGGACCTAAACCAAAGTTACTCTACCCAATAAGGCTATCATCTCAAATCAAAGGAGAGATAAAGAGCTTCCCAGACAAGAAATAGCTGAAGGAGTTCATCACCAGCAAACCAGTATTACAAGAAATGTTCAAGGAACTTCTTCAAGAAGAAAAGATCAGAAATGAGTAAGAAAATATTGGAAAGAAAAAAATTTCTCACTGACAAAGGCAGACAGTAAAGCAATGGATCAACTAACTATAAAGCTAGTATAAAGGTTAAAAACCAATAATAGGGAAATCATGTGTACTACAATAAGGGAAATAAACAAACACATAAAAAAGAGGCAAAAATAATTGCAAAAACATAAATGTGGGGGGATGAGTAAAAATAGTAGTGATTTTAGAATGTCTTCCTATTTAAGTGACCATCAACTTAAAATAGACTGCTATAAACACAGTTTCATATATATGAAGCACATAGTAACCACAAACCAAAAAAATCTATAGAAGATATTCAAGAAATTAAAAAAATCCAAACATAATTCTATAGACAGTCATGAACATACAAGAGAATCAGAAAGGAACAGAGAAGAACTACAAAATCAATTAGGAAACAATAAAAGGGAAATAACTATATAACTATTAATAATTACTTTCAGTGTAATTGAACTAAATGCTCCAATCAAAAGACAGAGAATGGTTGAATGGAAAGAAAAAGAACAAGATCCATGCATATGCTGCCTACAAGAGACCTACTTCGGACCAAAAGACACTCACAGAATAAAAGTAAAGGGATGGAAAAAGATATTTCATGCAAATGGAAATGAAAAAGAAAGCTGGGGTAACAATGCTTATGTCAGATAAAATAGACTTTAAAACAATCCAGCAAGAGAATATAAATCATCAAACGTTATAAATCCAGTGTAGGAGCACCTAAGTATATAAAGAAAATATTGACAACTGTGAAGGAAAAGATCAACAGTAAAATAATAATAGTAGGTGACTTTAACACCTCATTGAGATCAATGGATGGATCATTCAGACAGAAAATAAACAAAGAAACAGCACCCTTAATGACATATTAGACAGATGAATTTACTTGATAATTGTTGTGCATTTCACACCAAAGTGTCAGACTAAACATTCTTTTCAAGTGCACATGGAATGTTTTCTAGGATAAACAACATATTAGGACACAATACAATTATCAATAAATTTTAAAAAGATTGAAACCACATCAGGCATCTTCTTTGATCACAGTGGTATGAAATTAGAAATCTTATAAGAAGAAAACTGAAAAACACACAAACATGTGGAAGATAAATAACAGCACTAAAAAACAAGATGCAGGAAGAAATCAAAAGATACCTTGAGACAAATGAAAATAAAAACACAAGGACCCCAAAGCTATGGAACACAGGCAAAGCAGCTCTAATAGGGAAATTCATAGCAGTACAGGTCTACCTCAAGATGTAGTAAAAATACCAAATCAATAATCTAACCTTACAGAAAAAGAAACTAGAAGAAAAAAATACACAAAAGCAAACATGAGTAGAAGGAAGGTATTAGTAAAGATCAGAAAGAAAATACATGAAATAGAGTCTGAGAAAAAACAATTGAACAGATCAGTGAAAGCAAGAGCTGGATTTCTGATAAGATAAATAAAATTGATAAACATTTAGATAGACTTATCAATTAAAACAGAGAGAAGGCCCAAATAAATAAAATCAGAAATGACAGAGAAGTGACAACTGATACTACAGTAATACAAAAGATTATAAGAAAATATGACAAACATTTATTTATATACCATGCCAACAAACGAAAGCCCTGGACCAGAGGGCTTCATAAGTAAGTTTTATCAAATGTTCAAAGAAGAATTAATACCTATCCCTTTCAAACTATTTCAAATGATTAAAGAGAAGGGAAGCCTCTCAAACTCATTTTATAGAACCTGCATTAACCTGATACCAAAACCAGACAATGACACTACATAAAAAAGAAAGTTATAGGTCAATATTCCTGATGAATATAGAGGCTAAAATTCTCAACAAAATATTAGCAAATCAAATGTTGCAATAAATTCAAAAGATCATACACCATAATCAAGTGGGATTTTTTCCTGGGATTCAAGGTTGAGTCCCTATCTGCAAATCCAATAATGTGATACATCACATTAAATAAAAGATAAAAATCATTTAATAAAGGCCATATGTGAAAAATTTGCAGCTAACATGATACTCAATGGTAAGAAGCTGAAAGCTTTGTCTTTAAGATCAGAAATGAGACCAGGATGTTCTGTTTCATAACTTTAATTAAACACAATATTGGAAATGCTAGCCACAGCAATCAGACAGGAAAAAGAAATAAAATGAATCCACATTGGAAGGGAAGACGTAAAACTGTCATTATTTGCAGATGCCATTATACTATACAGAGTGAACCCTAAAGATTCCACCAGAAAACTATTAGAACTAATAAATGAATTCAGTAAAGTAGCAGGGTGCAAAATTAATATTCAACAATAACAAACTACCAGAAAGGGAAATTAAAAAATAATCCCATTTACATTTACATCAAAAAGAATAAAATACCCAGGGATAAATTCAACCAAGAAGGTAACAGAGCTGTACCAAAGAATGAAATTGAAGAAGATACAAATAAATGCAATGTTATACCATGTTCATGGATAGGCAGAATTAACATCATTAAAATGTCCATACAACCCAAAGCAATCTAAAGACTCAATGCAATCCCTGTCAAAATGCCAATGGCATTTTTCACAGAACTAGAACAAATAATGTTAAAACTTATCTGAAATCACAAAAGAACCCAAATAGCCAACGTAATCTTGAAAAAGAAGAACAAAGTTGGAGGTATCATGTTATAGTAATCAAAACAATATGCTTTTGTCATAAAAACAGACATATGGATCAATGAAACAGAATAGAGAGCCCAGAAGTAAACCCAGCATATATGTTCAATTAATCTATGGTTAAGAAAAAAAGAATATACAATGGTTAAAGACAATCTCTTCAATAAATGGTGTTGGAAAAACTGGACAGATACATGCAGAAAGTGAAACTAGATCACTATAAAAATAAGCTAAAAATGGATTAAAGACTTAAATGAAAGATATGAAACAATAAAACTCCTAGAAAAAACATAGGCAGTAAGTTCTCTGACAATGCTCTTAGCAATATACATATATTAATATAATATTTATATGTTTATATAAAATATATTTATTTCACATTTATATTACGCATTACATAACTTTTTAATTTTATATTACATATTATATAAATATATAAATATAAATTTTTAACAATATAAATAGTGTTTATTTATACATAAAATGCATATGTATTTATCTATACATATATAAACAAATATATATAGTATGCATATATATATATATATTTTTTGGACATGTGTCCCCAGGCAAGGGAAACAAAAGGAAAAAGGCCTGCAACAAAATGGAAAGACAATCTTCTGAATGGGAGAAGATATTTGCCAATGATACATCCAATAAGGGGTTAATATTATAGAAGGAAGTCATACAACTTAGCACCAAAAAGACAAACAATATGTTTGAAAATGTGCAGAGAATCTGGGTAGACATTTATCCAGAGAGGATATACAGATGGTCAATAAACATGAAAAGATGCCCAGCATCACTAATAATTAGGGCAATGCAAATTAAAACCACAATGAGATACCACCTCACACCTGTCAGAATGGCCGTCAACAAATCCACAAACGATTGTTAGCAAGGATGTGGGGAAAAGGGAACCCTCATGCACTGCTGGTGGGATTGAAAATTGGTGCAGTCACTGTGGAAAACAGCAAGGAGGCTCCTCAAAAATTAAAACTAGAACTACCCTATGACCCAGAAATTCCACTTCTGGTTATTTATCCAAAGAAATCCAAAACACTAATTGAAAAGATATATGCACCCCTATGTTCACTGAAGCATTATTTACAATAGCCGAGATATAGAAGCAACCACATGCCCACCAATAGATAACTGAATGAAGAAGTGGTGCATATATCCAAGGGAGTATTACTGGACCCTAACAAAGAATGAAATCTTATCATTGGTGACAACATGGATGGACTTAGAAGGTATTACACTAAGTGAAATAAGTCAGACATAGAAAGATAAATACCATAGATTTAGCTTATATATGAAATCTAAAAAAAATTAATGAACAAACAAAACAAACAAACTCATAGACATACAAGAAATTGGTGATTGCTAGGTAGGAAGAAGTTTAGGAGGGATGGGTGAAAAGGTGAAAGGGATTATGAAGTTCAACTTGATAGTTATAAAAATAGTCAGGGGAATGTAAAGTACAACATAGAGAATATAGTCAATAATACTGCAGTAACTACATGTGGTATCTGATGGGTACTGGACTTATTGGGGTGATTGCTTCATAAGGCATATACCTTATTTTGTCACATATAATGCACACCCACATATTTGTGCCCACTATACATGGGATTATTATACCCATGGTATGTAATCATTATACCCATATATAATGTGCCTCCTCGTTTTCCCTCAAAAATTTGGGCAAAAAGTGTGCATTATACATGGCAAAATATGATAAATATCTAATCATTATGTTCTACACCTGAAACTAACATAATATTGTATGTCAACTGTAATTGAAAAATATTTTTTTAAGAAAAAAGAAAAAAGGTCTAAAATAGGACAAAGATTCATCTTACAACACTGAATTTTATGTCTCTTCTCAGTGGTGCCATTGGGCTCTTAACTACTTCAAAAGGAACGGCAGAGTTATGGCCTCTTGAATTTAGAGTAGAGGTAGGGTTACTGCAGTGAGACAGTTTCGACCTTGGGAAACCCTCATACTGACACCATGTGCTTTACGTCCTCCCTTGAAACCAAATTGCTGTGCCTACCATGTTGCTCTTCATTGTCTCACATACCAACCTTCTGACTGGGAGGGAAGGTGCTAAAGCTCATGCTTCGTCGGTAGAGAATGGAGGCAGATTAATTAGGTCAGTAGGACTCAACCAATGGCTTCCAGATGACTGCTCGGTTATGACCAAGTAAGATGAGGAAAATACAACAGTCCAGTGAATTTTCAATTTCAATTTCAGTGGAAAGGATTGCTCCTTAATCTCCAAACAAAGCAAGAACATTATGTATCTCTTGCTTT
The DNA here is from genome assembly GCA_004027475.1 of Anoura caudifer. Lineage (NCBI taxonomy): Eukaryota > Metazoa > Chordata > Mammalia > Chiroptera > Phyllostomidae > Anoura > Anoura caudifer. The sequence goes on from PVKU01000494.1 coordinate 244,513, forward strand.
GTTTGGTGTTGACAAAAACAATAATAATGTTAAAGGTAGCAAGTGCTTCTCTGTGCCAGGCCCTCAGTGCCATACATCTGTTATTTCATGCAATCCTCCCAATGATACTGTTGCAATCAACTCCATTTTACAATGAGGAAACTGAGGCAGCAAAGCGATTAAATTTCCCAAGGCACATAGCTTATTAGTCAATGGTGTCATCAAAATTTGTTAACTCCAGAACTTTAACCATTACACTACGTCTTTTCCTTTATGAAATAATGGTGACAGCTCACGGTGGTATTTTTTTTTTTATTTTAAAAAGTCTTACTTGGTAATATATAAAGTTAGCAATGTAACTTTATGTAGGTCATCTTACAATTTATATATTATGTTGGCCAAAAAGTCCATATGGTGTTTTCCATAAAATAAGACCCATTTTTCATTTTCACCAATGACTTCATTGATTTGGATATTTTGAGTATGTTGGCTATCTCCCCTGTGGTAGAACACTGATTGTTCTCAATGAGTGTCTCAATTTGATCCCTATCTACTTAAAGTGGTCTGCCAGGCTGTGGAACATCATCCAGCAAGAAACTTCCAGCACAAAACTTCGCAAACCAGTTTTGACACGTTCGATCAGTCACAGCACCTTCTCTATATACTGCAGAAATCTTTTTTTTTGAGTTTCAGTTGTGTTTCTACCATTCTGGAAAATAAAGCACAATATGCTGAAAATGTGTGTGCATTTTCTTCCATCTTCAATATTAAAATGTCCAGACAAAAAAATCACCAATTTTGATAAGATTTTTTAAAATACATGCTGATATGACAGCTGTCATAATACAGTCTAACAAAATTTCAAATGAAGTTAAAGACAACTAAGTGCTATCAGAGCCATCTTACAGAAAAAAAAAACAATGAACATTTTGGCCAACCCAATACACACACACCCATGCATGTGCACGAACACACACGGTCTAGAAAAAGTCCAGCCATTGTTAATATGAGAACTATATGTGCAACATCAATGTAACCTGGCAGCCAAGGAGGGTGGACTGGAATGCACATGTGTGGACAATGACGATTTCACTGTACTAGTCAGTCGGGGTGGGTAGTCAGTACAGATGCTGTTGAGTCAGCATGTGTACTGTGTGGTTGTTGCAATAAAAGTGAGTAGAGCAATGAATCTGCATCAAATTTTACATTAAATTTGAACATTCCTTTGTGGAAACTATTCAGATGATTCAGAAGTCCACAGCTATGGGCAACTGGTGATTGGCAGCTTCATCACAACAACATGCTCATGCATCACGTCTCATGCAGAGTTTTTTGGTGAAACATCAAATCACCCAGGTGACTCAGCCCCACTAAAGCCCAGATTTGGTGCCCTGTGACTTCTGGCTTTTCCCAAAAGTAAAATCACCTTTAAAAGGGCAGAGATTTCAGACCATTGATGAGATTCAGGAAAATACAATGGAGCAGCTGATAGTGATGGGGAGAACTGTGTGAGGTCCCAAGGTGCCTACTTTGAAGGGGACTGAGGCATCATTGTCCTACGTACAATGTTTCTTGTACCTTGTACCTTCTTCAATAAATGTCTCTATTTTTCATATCACATGGCTGGATACTTTCTGATGTATATATATATACACACACTCACATATATAGTTTTATGAAATCCCAAAGTCTGATAACATCTTGGTGAATCATACTAAATCTAAAAATAAAGTCATCTGATACCAAACCACGTCATCAAATCCTCACGGCAGGCTAAATGAGATTCTTTGCATCAATAGAAGCAGTCCCATCAATTCTATCATTTCATTTAATGAGATTCTACTGACTCTATTTGGGCAGAGTAAACAGCAGAGGCTCTGAAGTCAAGCCACCTCAAGTCCTTGTCCCAACTGATTAGCCTTGTGATGGTGGCTACATCACATAACCTTTTGGCTGCTCAGTTTTTCACATACGTACAAATGAGAATTACTCCAGTACCCACTTTATAAAGCTGTTGTAAGAATTAAGTGAGTTCATACATGTAAAGTACTTAGAACAGTGCCTGGCACACAGTAACCTCAGTAAATGTTGGCACTCATCACCATGACCACTGTCACTGCATCATCATCATCACCGCCACCTCCGCTGTCATTCTTAGTCTCATGCTAGGCGTCCACAGAAAACAATGAAATGTAGAAATGTTGTTCTTCTAGTTCCTATTTAAACATTGTTAAAAAACTTGTATTCCTGACAACAGGCAGATATTACATCATCCCTATGTTTGACTTGCTGAAAATCTGAAATGCACAAACCTCCTTGTTGGTCTTTTGCAAAGGGCCAACTCTTCTAGACATCAGAAATCAACTCCAGAGCATGTAGATTCTTAAGCAGCAGCAGACAAAGGGCACCAGGAAGCCATCCCATCCAAGCCCCTGTTGAACACTAGTAAATCTGTCCAATACTGGTAACCCCAAGTGGCAGGTTACTTGTCACCCTGCAGGCAGGGGGACAGGGGACACATGAGCTTTCTCTCCATGGGCCTTCTCTTTGAGTGCTTCAGAATATTTGCCCCACGAGGCTCCCAGTCCCTGGTATCATGAAGAAAGTCCCACTTTATCCATTACCAGTCACTATTCTCCAAACCGAAGGGTGTGGGCAGAGTGGAACCTAACAAGGGTTCTAGTGACTCTGCACCACCCGAGGAAGCCCACTGCCGCAGAGTGGCAGCTTGCCCACCACTCCCACGCTCCGCTACCATGAAAGGCTGGCTTTGGTCTGGCAGGATATGACAGCTACCACCACCCAGGGCCCTGCTGGCCTCTGTCTGGGCCTGGCTCCAGTCTAAGAAGAAGAGCAGCAGAAACATCCAACTTTCTTTCTGACTTGAGATGGATTTGCAGAGATTCTACATTTGCTCTCTTCTACTGTTCTGTTAGCATCACCACTGAGGCAAGAGGGCCTTACCCACAACAGAGCATTAAACTGCAGCTTAGTCCCAGCACAGAGCTTCTCCTGTATGTGAGAAAGAAGAGCAGAAGAAGAACTATTGTAGCAGGGGGGGAAACAGTGTAAGGGCAGTCAGGAACACCCCTTTTGTGGAAAAAAGCAAAGGAAACAGAAGCACAGAACCAGGGTTCTGTCATCAGCAGCTACAGTCACGCAGGAGCATTTAGATTGAAGGTGGGAGCCTCTTAGGAAAGAGGGCTGGTTCCCGCTGGCTGCTCCAGCCCTCAGGTTGTTCTCTTTTCCCTTCCTTCCCCTTCCCCTATCTATTCCCTTTCTCTCTTCCTTCCTTCCTTCCTTCCTTCCTTCCTTCCTTCCTTCCTTCCTTCCATCCTTCCTTCCTTCCTTCCTTCGACACTGAGACACACCGTGAATTAGAGGACTCTGCTCTCCGTGATGCCTGACTTACCCTTTGGTGCTCTCATCTGATAACTATCTACAGCTACAAGAATGAGAATTATAATCAGTCAGGATTGGGGCAAAAGGACAAGAAACCAAAAAGGAGGAGTGTATCCATTGTTTTAATCTGGATGGAACAAATTACCAAGTTGAACTCTTGATTCCTCATTCGAACGTCAAATAATTTTCTGCCTTTTTCTCTCTGTCATGCCCTTTCTACCCTGTTTTGCTCTATAAGCCTTTCTCCACCACCCCTGGTCAAGACTAGGCACAGTATTTGCATGAGGATTGCTGTAAGGGTGAGAAAAAAACATGCTGCGGAGTAGGAGAAAGCAGGGGGGAGCTGATGGGATCAGTTTGGGTCATTTGGGATTTGATGTGCCCCTGGAACAGCAGAGTAGAGAGTTCTAGTAGGTAGCCGGATATGTTAGCATGGGACACACAATACTGCCTGCAGGAGTATTCTTTTCTCTGGTGCCTTCTCACTCCCCTTTGCACATTCTTCCTCTGGCATCTGATACCAAGTATCCGTCTTGCTCTCAACTATCAGCTAAGCTCTGGGCAGGCCTTTGCAGAGGAACTACAGCCCCTTATAATAGGCAGCCTTTGGAGACAGGCTTGTTGAGGACTTGCACATTGGGCCTTGCTGTTTTGCCACTCCACAGAACTCCGAGATCACAGGTGCTGAAGCCCGGGCCAGAGCACTGAAGGATGGGAGGTTATGTGGAGCAGAGGTAGGCTGTCCCAGTTGACACCACTTATATCTGCCAATCATCAGACATAAGCAAAGTCCTCTGTGGCCAGCCAACCCCAGTAGACCATAGATGATTGAGAGTTCCCCAGAGATCAGCTGAGTGCCCCAAACAAACACAATCATCCACTTGACCCACAGAATTGTCAGCTACGTAAAACAATTGTTTTAAGTCACTTAGTTTTGGGTTGGTTTGTTATGCAACAGAAGATATTTGATACTCCCTCCTTTAATCTCCAATCGTAGTTTCCAGCTGCCTATTTCTAAGGCTGTTACTGATGACCTTGCCTCGCACTTGGTCCCTACAGAGCACCCAACTCTAGCCCTCAAGTGATGTCTCCCCAAAATAAAACTAACAGGAAAAAAAGAAGTCAGTGCCTAAGGGGTAAGTGTGTCTTAGGGGAGGGTCAGGGTATGGGGATGTAAAGGACAGTCAGAGGGGGAAAAGGGAGAGAAAGGAACATCAAATCCAAGGCCTGACCTGCGACAGTATGTCCCACTGTACACAGAAGCCACTGCCCCTGTCCCCGAGGTCCCTCCTGCCAATGGCAAAAAGAAGCAGTAAGAGCAGCGACCATAAGCAAGTGGTCTGGCTAATTTTCATGGTCGGTCTGGGACTGGATAAAAGAGAGTGGAAAGACCACAAAATGCATCTTGCAGAAGCACTTCCCAAATCCTCCTGTGCTCTGCCATCATCATAAGTAATTCTACACGGATCAGAAAAATAAAGGCTTGAGCATAAGGTTTCTATCTGTGCTGCACAGAAGCTGATTAAAAATGCTAACTACCATGATTGTCCAACCACCAGACGCTCCCCAGAGACCCGTGCTCACAGATGGTGATTAGTTTGGGATGGCCAGAACATTCACCAGTACCATGTTGCCGTAACACCCACAGACTATCTGTCACACTCCCAAGAGGCCGTTAAAGGCTGTTTACTTCATACAGTTAACTTGAACCATAAGCTTCACAAGCCTCTTTGATACAATTTTAATCACTCTCCTCATAAACCCATAACACTCCCCAGCACGGATATGCATTTGCACACAGCACAACGCACAACTCCCCTTGGAATTCTGCAGCTAGCAACGCCCCCTTCTCCACCTGCCCTCCCTCAAACGCATGCTGCCTCACTACAGATATTGTCTAGGGTCCCCGTTGATTCACGCACTTGCATTAGTGCTTCCCAGCGTGGTAATATATCACGGCTCCCAGTGGAAATTGGGTGATAAAAGATCAATACCAGGACCTTGTAACAAATGTTCCAACAGTGAAACTGCAAGCTACTGTTTATCTTTTCCAGAACATATTTTTTCCCCCAAGCAAACTCTAATTTTCTAGACTGACCTTAGCTATCCTTTCAGATATTTATTTATTTGGAAAGCAAAAATAAGTGAGGTCCTGGATACCTTTCCTGAATAGATATAAAGCCCTGTTTAACCACCGTGCCTTGAGGACTCCAGTCACTGACACCTCCCCCCCAAGGAGAACCCCATTGTCCCTCTCCAAGGCTACCACTTCACCAGTCACATCCTCCATTCAGCAGGCTGGCAGCATGTTCTGGCAAAGCTTTGGGCACTGAAGCTGTGACATTTGGTGGGTATGCCAGCAGCAAGAAGGACAGCCTAGGATGAAAGGCAGGAGCCCTTTCAAGTAATTTTATATGAATTCTGTGTGATTTGACATTTCTTTTATAGGTAGGATTTGTCTGGTTCCTTCAGGCACTTTGCCATAGGAAGTGTAGAGCATCTGAATACAGAGGATTCAGCCTGGGCTTGAGTTCCCAGTGCAACCCTTGGAATCGCTACAGCTCAGCCAGGTCTGCTCAGCTCTCCAAGCCTCCTCCCTTTCTACATTTGTAAATGGGAATGACTCTCCATTCTGCCTAGCTCACAGGATTGCCATGCAAGTCAAATGAAAATCTATTATGAAAGGGCTTTGTAAACTGTGAAATATTAAACAAATATTTTAAAGATTTTTTTAATTGCATCTATACTGTTGTTGCTGGTTTTTGTTTTTTATTCCACCTTTTTCCCCCCAGCTAGGTAAAGATGACATTTGGAGAGAATTACAAAGTAGGTCAGTTTGCAGTGTTGGTATTTTCTAGGCCTTCCCATTCACTGGTCTGCCCATGGGAAGTAGGTTCCCTGTGTGTCTGTGGTGTTGGGTGTTGAGAGGCTCTGGGCCCTTTTGTGGCGTGAGTCAGCAAACACGGAACAGGGCAAGCACTTGAAGAAGTCCTGTGTCTCTTCCAGTTACACAGTGGGGTTCACACCTGGCTGTAGAGTATGAATGAGGCTATTACTTTCAAGAAATAAACAGCACTTGGAGGAGCTTTCCCTGGGTGCTATTGCCATCTCCCTTCTTTGCTTTGCCCACCCTCGCTTTTCCATTTTCCCTCTGTGTGCCCTGGGGCTCAGACATTCCCTTTCCTGTTAGCATGTTCTAGGAGACCCCTTCAACTGTTCACCTCCCCAAACTGAGGCCTTATTCCGCACAAGTCTTCAGCTTTAGGAAACAGAAGTGATTTGCATCTCAGGTTCCTTTGATAAAACACATTTCGTCATTTATTTACTTCTTACAAATGTAGGCGCATGCTCTCACCACCCCCCACCCCCCGCCTGCCAAACTCTGAGGGAAAATGTGCCTGCCTGGGACCCCCTGCACCTCCTTCCTGTCTGCTGAAACCTGAGCTTCCTATTTCGTGTTGATTTTCTTTTTTTTGCCTCCCTCCAGACATCAGGGTTCCTTCTTCGTCGGGAATCCCGACCCACAGCCAATCTCTGCTGTGGGAACTTACCTGCCTGGTCAGGTACAGTATCAACTGTGTATTTTCTCCCCTTCCCTAGAGGGAAATCTGCTTCACATTCCAGCCAAAAAAGTCCTTAAATTTAAGGGAACTTCAGGCTCTCTTTAGGGAATTAATGGTCTATCTACATTATCCATCCTCTGAGTTTAAAACTATGCACTTAGAACATGGCTGACCAAAGCAGAGGTGTTAGGAGTTGTTCTAACTCCTCTAAACAGAGAAATATAAAACAGCCTGGAAACCCAACTATAGCCCCACTGCCCACCCAATTTGTCTCCCAATTCTAAATCTGATGTCACTGATAAAATAAAGCTCTTCTTCTTGTCTCAGAAGGAAGAAAAATCTTGGAGAACACAGCTACCATTGGAGTCACAAGTTTGATCATATCTCCATGAGGACACGCACTGCCCCCCTAACCAAGACAACCTTAAGTTGCCGTAACAACATCCCTGTAGAGTTTAAAACCCAGAAGCCCATTTCCACTGATTATATTTAGTGCTATTTATGTAGACCAGTGTTTTCTTTCTTTTTCTTTTATATATATATATTTTTTTTTTAACAAGGGAGCAGTTGGTACAAATTTATGCCATGACTATGAGGTGAAGAGGCAGTCTTTTTTCTTAGAGGAAATAGGTAAAGAAAGAATGCAAGAGGGGAAGATTCTAGAATTTTATGAAAGAAAAATCACATTGATCTATACCTAAAACTGCTGAGTAAATATGTATAAGCAACTATTACAGCCAAATGACTATGCCCTTGAAATACAGTGGGGTAGGTGGGGAATTCAACAAAGACAGAGAGAGCAGTGAGTAGTCTGGTGCTGGGCAGGGACATCCAATCACATTTTGGTGGAGGGACTGGAATGTTAACTCCTACCACGGAGCAGAAGTCTCAAACGTGAGGCCCTCCCTAACCAGCCTGGAAGGCGCTGTAACCTGTTTCGGCGAGCGGTTGTTCTTGGGACAGATGCACAGCATTCCAGAGAGTGAAGAAATCTGCAGAGGCCACTGGAGATACTGTAATCTTAATGGATTTCTGGAGAAGAGGAGATTAGGAAAATGGACATGGGCCAATGGGAGTCAAGAGTGACCGCAGGAACAAGAGCTCAGCTTGCTTGGTATCAGTTCCAGGAATGATCTGAAACAGACTCTGAAGATATTTGGAACAGCAGGATAAGTCATAAAGGTAAGAAGCATTTGGAATCTATGCCTTGGGAAGAAACATCCCACTCAAGTCAATAAACATTTGTGGAGCATTGCTTGTACGTGAAACCCAGTGCTAGGTTCCAAGACTGACTGGTGAGAACAGTGACTAAAGCCATTTAGTGGTTGCTGATGTGTGGGGAGTGAATGGGGACGGCAGGAACTTCAAATACACAAACCAAGCAGATGAAGGTAGGTGCTATGTGGTACAGAAGGGAGCAGGATTCTGGGCCAGGGAGCAGGAGATGGGTGGGCAGTCATGGAGAGAGGGAAAGCTTTTTAAATGAAATGGGACAGAATGAGGATCTTGAAGTTGTACAGAATGTGACTGGCCAGAAAGGAGTGATGAACCGAAGGGATGCCCCAGGAAGAGGAAATGATGAGGGCAAAGAGCATGGGGTGTGTAGGCAGTAGTGACAAAGGTCTGGTGTGTAATGACAGTCCTCTTGGTGTGAGTCAGCCTTGTGAGGCGAGGGAGGCCATTCCCAGGAGAGAATCTGGGGTCTGAGCTACATTAGCGGAAAGGAAGGTATGTCAAAAGATATTCCAGGAGTAGAAGTGGCAAAACTGAGTGACTCACTAGATGGGGAAAATGGAGAAAGCAAGAATTGTGTGGCTTGTGATTTTCTTCTCTGGGATGGGATTCAGAACAGCAGCTACGTCAGGACAGGAAGCGAGAGGTGGTGCATCACAGACTCGCCACTCGTGTTCGAAGACCCCGGGCAGGACTTAATCCCTGCCCGCCAGGGGAAGTGGTGTGAGCAGTGGCTGGGGCACCTGTCCAGGTGCTCCTGTACTTCACCCTGCGCTCCTTTTGTGGCTGGCTGGAGGCTGAGAGTCCTCACTCCCTCCCTCAGACGCTCTCCTCCAGGCCACGACTGTCTGCAGTGGGGAGTTCTACACAAGCGTCAGTCTCCACAAAGTGGGCCCCTCTCCTCCACAGGAACGACTTTCAATCTCTTTTCCAATCTATTTCAGTCTCACCGAATGGCAGCACTTGGGAGGTCATGTTTATCATGCTGTGTTTAGAAAAATATATCAAGATCAACTAGATTTCCCATATTCTGAATGTTGCTTTGTCCTAAAATTTTTTAAAAAAAATCTTGGGTATCACTAACTTTCACCTACACTTTTTTTTTTCTTGGTTTCCAAACTATAATCTCTCTGGCCCCTCCATCTTAAATAACTTTGCAGTGCTTTTCTTTTAAAAACTTCTTCCTGGGTGCTTCTCCCTATTCCTCCCTCCATATTCACTTTTAAAGTCTTCTTCAGCAGATGGGTCAGCTGGTACGTGGGAAAAAATTACTTAATTTCCATTTTCCTGTTATATGATTCCTTACTAGTTCTCTTTCAGAATTTCTGAACTCAGGTACAGTCACTCATTCATTCATTCATTTAACAAATAAACACTGATTACCTTCAATGAACCAGGTACTATGCTAAATGGTGAGCAGTAAAGGGCATGGTTCCCGCTCCCAAGGACCTCCAGTCTGTTAGGAGAGGCAACCTAGGAAATGAGAGAGTGTAGCCATGGTGAGTGTCCCGCAAAGGATGAGGACCTGTGAGAACTGATGGGAGAGGAGGAAAGTCTTCCACTCACAGAACCACTGAAGAGTAGCATGTGGTGCCTCAGCAGGGGGCAGGGAGGCCCCTTCCAGGATGAAGGCAGATGCTATGGGATCATATGCACATGCTATGGAAGGAATTCTTTGAAGAATGGAAAACTGGAAAAAAATAACTTCTGGGCCCTTTTCATCTTTACAATAGTATGATTCTGTAAGTAGGACCAACCTCGAGGGAAAAGAACAGTGTGATTTATGAAAATGCCATCGCCCTCCAGCCAGTGCACTCATTAGATCCTTCCTCACCTCCACCTCACCGACCAGCGGATACACACTCTTCACCGCTTTCTCTATTAAAGATATTACTGAGGCCTCCTCATTGGGCCATAAACTACAGGAGGAAGCCTCAAGGAGCGAAGAGTCTCCCAGACACCATATATTGGGCAATTCCTATTGATGTTAATCATTTATTTGAGAGGAAGAATAAAACATATTAAAGGGGCTTCAGGGGATTACCTTTCCTATATTGATAACCCATTAACATTTAATGAACTGGAGTAACAGTCAAGGCAACTTGAAGCAAAGACACGGGGCTGCCTTTCACACAACTCATTCACAGAGTACTTCCCTGATGCTTTTTGCCCTTCTGGGAGTCCTGGTCAGCCTGTTCTCATTTGTGGGGAAGCAGTGGTCTCCGGGTTCTTTTTGCCAGGAAGATGAATGCAGCCTGGAGCTCTCCCAGCAGTTAACATCAGCACACAGGCTCAAATTAGAAGCTGGATGTTACTGATGCTGATGAGCCCCTTGGATGCCCAGGAGTCCAACAGCCACCTTCCCTTTGCATTCGGATCTCCCTCTCACAGGGACACCTCACCTACCACGTGGCGGAATCAGTCTTCAGTCAGGGTAGTGGACTCTGTAAGTGGGAAAATCATGGCTTCCCCAGGCCTCTACGCGATGCGAGGACTGCACTGGGTCAACACCACAGTGCCTTTCTGCTTGATGATTCTCTTTCTACCTGCCACAAGTTCTTCCTTACAGATCCTGGCATAAACCAGTGTCAACAGATAAACAGTCTCAGCATCTACAGGCAGAAAGAATGGCTCAGTAGCGACCACAGTAAACTAAGAGTCCATTTGTTTCCCAATGTACCTGACTTGTTCAAATAACTTCACTGAACAGACTAATCCATTTAATTTTTAAGGGAAAATTATGGATTGGGTTGATCGGCCAGGTCTACCAAGAAATCATGTGCTTGGACTCTTGTGAAGGAATTACAGAGCGCCTACTGCTGGCAGTGCGGGGCACTCAGAACGTAGGCTGGAGACTTTCCAGTCATCGCTCAAGCAGTGAGTCACCACCTTTTTCCTGGAATCACACAGATAGTATATCCAGTGTAGACTCCTTGACCTTTGCAGATCTCTCAAAGGATGCCAGAGGCAGTGTAGGGAGTATTTTGAACCATAGGCTGTAACTTGTCCTGCTACCACATTCTCTCTTGGATCTGCCCCTCCCTAATCAGAGTAGGGCTGCACTGCGGTTTGGACCCATTGAACTAAGGTCCAGAATCACAGGGCTTGTTGGAGAACTTATCTGAGTGCCAGCATAATCCTACACACTTACTCCTGGTAGAGGGGGGTCCAGATTTGCTTGCAAGTGCTCCTTCAGCTCTCCCCAGGGGGAGTTAGAATGGCCTTCTGTTCAGATGGGTGTCCAATTTTCACAAGATGTCAACTTTACCTCCTGCACTTCTTATTTCTAAGGCTTAAGACTGTGGCCTGGACCAGCAACGGAGAATACAAACACACCAGGCTCTTGTCAGAGAATACAATCTCCAACTGTCTGCTATTCACGTCCTATCAAAAGCCCAGCTGAGAAAAGCAATACTTACAAAAGATTATTTGAAGGACAAGCAGTTCATCCATTCTTCAAAACACTCTAAATTCTATCGATGGATCAAACCCAACCACCTCATGACTACGTACTGGGGCCATAGTATTTGAGCCCCACACAGAACTGCTGTCACTAAATTGTATTTTAATGCCATGCCATTTGTTCTTATCAAAACAGTTCCTACAAAGAGCAGTCACATGAAATCTGTTATTGCATTTGAGAAAAACATTATTGGAATACTGCTCATTACATAAAGTCCCATATGAAACAGTTATCTTGGAAAGGAGCTTTAGAAGAAGCTTTGGTTCTTGAAGAAATGATGGTTTCCTTTTCTAAGTAATTTTGTGGTGAATTTGACCTTGGCTGCCAGGAATCTCAGTGTCTAATCTGAAGCTCACCTGGGGCAATTACATTGATACTTAAGCTTTCCCTATCTGTGTTCTTCTTTTCTTGGCCACTACTTTCCTTTCTCTGTTCACTGCTACTTGCATGATGTATGTATTTAATAAACTACCACAGAACTTTTATGGAACCAGGTAATGGCTCCATAAGTAAATAAGTAAAGAATGCCCTGATATCTCTCTGATCATTTAAACTGGGGCCTATCGAGTTGTCCGTACTTGAGTGCCAGTTCTCGATAGTTCTGGTTGTGGCCACAGCAATAACAACGCTAATACACATACTCATACTCATAACAAAGCTATTGTGTATTCTGTTTTTTTATGTATCTAAGCACTGCTGTAAGGATATTCCACATATTACTTTACTTCACCCTCTCAATAACCCTTAATTAAACTAGGTGCTATTAGTCTCACTTTACAGACCAGGAGGCTGAGGCTCTGAGAGGGTAAGCCATGGGTCGGACACACACAGAGTAAACGCAGAATCACACCCAGGCCTATCTGGCTCCAAGCTGCAGCCAGACATCCCCACTCTACCTGTAATGGATCACTGCAAGGGAGAAGGATAAAAACTGCAATGAGTGCTATAGATCTAGGCTGGCACTTTTATATTTCCCCTCTCTTTGCATTATTGTAAAGCGCTGCATCAAATCTATCTACATATGCCAACAACTGTACTTCTGATGCCCTCATCAAAGTCCACTGGGATTGTGATCTAGTGGAAGCTAGAGATGAAAGTGTATTTTGCAGGTAAGACTAAGTCAAGAGTTTAGATAATAAATTCTCACAAAAACTAAAAATCTGAATAAGGGACCATCAGCATTATCAAAACACTGGAGTCTTAGTGTCTTTGAGAGATTTCCCACAGAGCCTTGCAGGCATCCCAACTGCTGCAGATGGCTTCGCTCCCCTGGGAAACACTGACCTGACCTCCAGAGATGCTTGGTCTCACATGGCCCCCAGCTGCTCACCATGAGGAGCCTGTCATGGTGACATGACTGGTACTCACATTACACGGCAAGAGGCAACCACTGCCCAACGCTCCTTCCTCTTAGCACTTCACACATTATAGTCCTTGGCCATCACGTCTCCATTGGTCTTCAGAAGAAATGCCCACATAAGCTGATGGTGATATGTACAAAAACCCTCATTTCAGAACCGGAGAACACACTTCACCTGGGGGCTTGTTCCCCTGTTCATCCATTCTCTGACAAAACACCTAGCACCAGCTAGGCTTGGAAAGACAGAGGAATATGCAGACCACACATACTCTGTCCTTAAGAGCTTTCTACCAGATTGGGGAGGAAATGAACCTCCATGGAGAAGAGAAGCAATGCAAGGCCACCTACGCAACAAATGAAAGGCTGCACCACAAGGATGGCCTCTCAAAGTGTTGAAGAAGCACATGAGTGATCAAAATGAACTGGGTTCAAGAAAGAAGGGTTCACTGAGAAAGGGGGTTATTAGAGGCCCTGATCTGTTTAAACAGTAAATTTGATCTACGAACTCCTTCTAGGTTTAACATTCATTCAGTGTTCCAAAAATTCTTACTAAGCCCCTAACTTGTACCAGATACTGTTCTGGGTGCCGGGAAAAGAGCAGTGGGCAAACAGACCAGATCTCTGCCTTCATATAACTCATACATACATTTTTAAAGTCAACATAATCCCAGAAAGTAACAAGTATGGTGAAAGAAATAAGAATGGGAAGGCTTCACTGGCTGGAAGAGGGCTCCTGTTACAGAGTAAAACCTGCCAGATAAGGTGTCCAGGAAGTCATGATCATGTCCGGAGACCCGAATGAAAGGGAGGAGGCAGCTCTAGGTACAAGTGGGGAAAGACATTCCAGGCGGAGGAAACATGAAGGGGAAAGGCCAGGAACAGGCCCGTACTCAGCGCATTTGAGGAACAACGTGGAGGCCAGAGAAACTAGGCAATGGTGACCTCGGGAAGATTGGGCAGGGCGCCGGATCAGATAAGGCCTTTTGGGCCATAGTAACAGGCTTGGATTTTATTACAAATGAAATGAGTAGCCACTGGAGGACTTTAGGTGTGTGTACATGTGTGCAAGTGTGTTCAAGTGTGTATGGGAGGGAGGAAGGGAGAGGGAAGGATGGATGGGGAGGAGGGGAGAGAGAGAGAGAGAGACACTTGATAGTATTTGTTTTTGGAAATATTACCTTGGATTAGGCAAAGATTGTTTAGATGCGAAGCCAAAATTACTCACCACAAAAGAAAACAATTGATAAATTGGACTTAATATACCAAAAACTCATTGAACTGTATACTGAAAATGGGTCAACTTTATGATGTGTAAATTACACTTCAATAAAGCTTTTAAAATAGTGCACATGGCCAATAGTCTCCTTTGGCGATTCAGATTCCCTACTGCTTCTTTCATTCACCCTCCTCCTGGGCAGCTGATGAGAATACTCATCAGGATGAAGCTGGTCACACTAAGTACAGTGATACAGTAGAGCTTGCCAGTGTCACTAACCTTCTGTGTCCTTATGCAAGATTTGTACTCTTTATTGGAATTGCGTTGTTGGGTACAGCAAATGAGATGTGAAGCTATTCACAAAAGGTTTGGTTTTTGTTGAGCTATTATGCCCACTCTTGAGCCCTGGGACTTTTCTCAAAGTTAGTTTGCCATGGTTAACACTCTATTTATGTTCTCTCTTAAATTCTAATTGGGTTTCACTGGCATTCAGACATAGATTCTATTCATTCTGGATAGAATGATTGGTTTTAGGTGCCATTGCTGGTGTGGGGAGAAAGGATGTGGCATCCACTCACCATTAATTCCATCCAAGGCTTTTTAAAGGATGCAGCAGCAGATTCAAATCTCAGAAGGACTCTTTCTTTCAAAGATGAGACTTCGGGTTAAAAAAGACATTAGTCCTGTTTTTTCAAAGTTGTTCAGCCCAACAAACCTGAAACTTTCCTTGAACTAGAGTCTGTCCTTCATCTTCCCAAGGGCAGGTCCTTTGAGTATCACAGCTTCCAGTGACCCAGTTAATGCCACCATTTTTAGTTGATACTGAAGGTTCACAACTATTTGCAATTGGGAAAAAGGTACAGGCTAGTTGTAAAGGAAAAAGCCAACAGGGTCAGTGAGGCTTTAGTGTTTGAGGTTTTCGGGTTTTTTTCCCTAATGAACAAAGTCCCTAGGCAGCACCTCTATGTGTGAAAAGGTGTGGATGCCATCCTTTCCACAGTGCCCTTCACCACTCATCCCGCTCTGACCACATAGTTTAGAGAATCATGAAATCAACAATAAAGCCGTCAAATCCTTATTTAACTTTCCTATAACTTCTCCCCGGTGCCCCGATTGCCTCAAAAGGCTGTGTTTCAATCCTGCAAACCTTATTAAAATGAACAAGAAAGCAAATAAAGGTATTGGCGCTTCAATTATTTTACCAGCATTTCATACACACACAAAAATATCTGCCCAAATGGGTATATTTTCATTTACTAAATAAGACACTTA